>PVHX01005446.1:0-60874 GCA_004024805.1 Geosciurus inauris | reverse complement strand
ACTCCTGTGACTATAATTTAATCTGTCTGCATTCCTGTCAGCATTCTGGCTGTTTGAGCTTCCCTAAATCACCTTTTAAGCTCTGTTTTTAACATTCTAGAGCTTTTTTAGCTTACATCTCCAATTAGTCCAAATTCCTCATGCAAACCATTTCCCAAAAATCTCTGAACCATATCATCAGGTATAATCACAGAATTAACTACATTTCTGGGTACCAATTTCTATGTTAATTGGTTTTCCATCACTTTGAAAAAATACCAGAGATAAACTTATTTTAAGAAACCATTTGTCTCATGGTTTCAGTCCATGATCACTTGTCTGTACTGCTTTGAGCCTCTGGCAACACATTATATCATGACAAGAGTTCAAGGTGGAGGAGCCATGTTCAATTTATAGTTGCGAGAGCAGAAAGAAGAAAGACAACAAGCAAAAAAGAAACAGGAAGTGGCCAGTCCCAAGATTTTCTTCAAGGGTGTGCCTTCAACGACCTAACTTCCTTCCTTGAGTCCTCACCTCCTAAAAGTTTCACTACAGACAAGGGCATTACAGTCTATGGTACCACCCCTGGGCATTTGGGAGACATGCAAGATCCAAACTGTATCACCTACCTTCAAAGTTCAATGGAATAGGTTCTTTAAACTGGACTTTAGTGGGTATTTAATATTCAGAAAATATTCAGTAAAACATTTTAAATCCTTTTTTGACACTTTATGAAATAAATTTAAGGCAACGGGTTTGAGGAAAACATTTTTGAAAGGGAGAAGTGTAAAAAGAAGTCTTGAGTGGTCTTACCAAAGACCAGAAATTACAGGACAGAAATCCTTATGTCTCTCTTAGGAAACCTGGTCACCTACAGCTACATTGCTCAGAGTTGCTGCAGGAATCTCAGAGTTATCCAGGAATGAGCCAAAGCATCCCTGCGTTCCAACGGAGCAGTCACTGAAGGATTTAGAGGGAGATTGTCTTTGCAGCAGCCCTTAGATTCTGAAGCACTGACTCCCATTGGCACAGCTAACAAGGAGGCTGCTAGAAAAGTATCATGTTTGTTTCTCTGTGTCTGTTTCTTAAATTAGCTGTAACATTGATTGCCAAAATTGAAAACACCTATACTCCAAAGTGGAAATGTTTTTGAGGAATAGAGCTTGCCATTCATGATAAGGGATGTTTTATGCAACCCACTATTCTTTTTATAAATTAACAACAAAGATGATTTTATGTAACATAATAATGCTATTTAAAATTAGATTTACTCATAATGTTCTAGTTTTAATTGGGTTCAACTTTTTTTCTTGTGTTGCAATTTTAGGCATCCGAAGACATGATTTGTGCTGAAAAGGCTCAGATGGCTTCATTCACACGTCCAATGATTAATAGGGTCATTTAGTGGTGCATATAGGTTGTTTTCCATTCAATCTCTCCAATAGCATAGTCCTGGAAACTTCCCATGTTGTAGGTGAGAATGTGTGGTGATACAGCCAGTTTAGGCAAAGTGTTTGACAGTTTATTAAAATGGTAAATGCAAATTTAAAATAGCATCCAGTAATTTCATTTTAAAGATTCATCCAAAAAAATGAAAACAGATGTTCATGCTATAATGTACATAAAAGCATTATTCATTAAAACACCAAGCTGAATACAATATAACCATCTATCATGGAATTAAAAAACAAATGTGGTTTATCCAAACAATACAATGCTATTAAGCAATAAGAAGAAATGAAGTCAATCCCACAACATGGATGAACTTTACAAATTGTATTTGTGAAAGAAGCCCCATACAAAACATCACATGTTCTATGATTTCATTTCTATGAAAAGGCAAAACTGTCTGTTAAAAAGTGAGTTAGTTCTGGCCTAGAACTGATGTGGAACGGAAAAAATAACTGCAAATAGGCACAAAAGATCTCTTTTGGGTTTTAATTTACACATAAAAATTGCACTTATTTTTGAGGTGACATGATATTTTTATGTATGTATATGTGGTGCACTGTTCAAATCAGGATAAGCATATCTATCTTTCCAAACATGTATCATTTCATTGCGGTAAAAACATTCAAAGTTTTTTCTTCTAGCTGTTTTGAAATGTGGGGTAAGTCATCATTACCTATCATGGCTCACACCAGAACTTCTCTCTTACCTGACTGTAACTTAACACCCACCAATCAAACTGCCAGCCCTGCTTCCCTCTACTGCCTCTAATTGCCTCTGGCAATTCTTTTCTCTCAACTTCTGAGATCAACTTGTTTAAATGACACATTTTATATTGTGTGGTATTAATGATTTTGCACCTGGCTTATTTTACAAAATGTCCCCCAGTTCCATCCATATTGCCACAAATGACAGGATTTCACTATGTCATGACTAAATAGTATTTCATTGTATATAAATACAGCATTTTCTTTATCCATCCTTTAGTTACTGAACCTTTAGTTTATTTCCACTATTGGTTTATTTCCACTATTGGTTATTGCAAAAAATAGTGGAAATAAATATGGACAATAAATATGGACATGTGCCTATGACTCTTTAACATACTGATTTCATTTCCTTTGGATATGTACCCACTGGTAGGATTGCTTCATTGTTCAGTAGTTTGCTTTCAGTAGGAACTCCCCAGTCTATTTTCATTCCTAGGAATGCTAGTTTGCATTGCTACCAAAAGTATGTGAGGTTCCTGTTTCTCCACCTCTTTCAGCACAGTGTTTTGTTTTAAATAATAGCCATTCTTACTGGAAAGAGTCCATATCTCAATATGTTTTAATTTACATTTACCTGCTGATTAGTAATGCTGAACATTTTTTCATATCCCTGTGGGGATATGAAAGGTTCAAAAATATTTAAAATTGGCTCATGATGATGGATGCACACCACAGCAAATTTACTGAAATTAATCGAATGACATACATTAAACAAGTGAATTTTATGAGCTATAAATTGTAGTTCAATAACATTATTTAAAATGTGGTTTTTAAGAGTAATTTTGTAATATTGAAATTCATGAATAGATGTTTTATATAAATAAATAATGCATTAAGTAGGATTCATTGATTTTCTTTAGTCAGGCTTACCAAAGGCTAATTTGTCTTAAAATTGCAATTTTCTATAATCCAAAAGTTTAATATTTTCAATGTAAGATAATTTGGATTGTGATTATCAATATTTATTATATAATACACATAGGAACTTGAGATAAAATATTGATTTACTGAGGTATGAATATGTAATTAATGAATGATCGGGAGGTTGAGACTGGAGAATTGCGAGTTCAAAGCCAACCTCAGCAACGGCGAGATGCTAAGCAACTCAGTGAGACTCTGTCTCTAAATAAAAACATAAAATAGGGCTGGGGATGTGGTTCAGTGATCAAGTACCACAGAGTTCAATCCCTGGTACCAAAAAAATAAAATTAAATCAATCAATAAATCACCATTCTTTGTTATGTTTATAATACTTCTTAAATTAATTTTAACTTAATTTTATCAACATAAAAGCATATTCAGAATAAATATCAAATTCAATAATATTTTATCAAAAACTGAGAATATCATTCTAGCATTCAGAACTGATAGTATCATCTTTTTTCTCCTATTTTCACACACATACATTTCATAGTAAGTGAAATGACTATTCTGATTTCTAAGTGGAATGGTTATTGCTACCATGAAATCTAATATTAAAATTAATTTTGCTATTATTTTATAAGTACAAAAGGACTTGAAACTTGGGTATTAGGCAGTCCAAATTGGCGCATCTCATTGCATCATGGAGCCCCGCTGCAAGGGTCTATTCAATGGTATTTCTTAGGAAATGTCAAGCCTCCATGGTGCACAGGGACTTGGAAAGCCTGGCTTGGATTTAAAGCAGCTCTTCTCGCCTTCCAAGAGAGCAGCCCTCCAGGGACCAAGGGTAGCAGGTGTGAGCAGTGTCTATTCTTTGGCCAAGAATAGAAGCTGTCAATAATTGAAGCCAAAGTAGATGGGTAAGATAAAAGTAAAAAGAGACCTGGAAAGGCAGATTCAGACTGACTGGAACAACTTTCTTGCTGATGCATAGATTAAGGACTGCATGGAGCTAACGGCACACACTGTGTGTTGCCCCAAACCAAACACACTACATGATGCCCGCCCCCTCACACTACCTGATGCTCATACACACATTGTGTGGCACCCACACGCCCACACTGCATGAAGTCCACACTCCCCCGCAATTGTGTTATCTGCCATCCATGTCCATACACAATCTTCATGAGGCCCACATCCACACACTGCATGACATTTGCACACACTATGTGACACCCATGCTCACACAAACACACGTACACATGTACTCAAGCAAGCAAAATGTATCAGCCTGGGAGAAAATTCCTTCCATTGCTTTTATATTGCACTCATTTAAAGAAGCTCTTTAAGAGCATTCTTACACACTCACTTGTATCATGCTAACTCTTTAGTTGTGGTGTCCAGACTCCTGCCTAAAGCAAGAAATTAAAAACCCACAATTATCCAATTCTGTCTTGTGGAACCACATTTCTCAGCTGATGTATTATAATACTAGTCTCACTTGCCCATAGGCAGTGGTCTGCAAGTGGTCCAGCGTTTGGCAAAAGAAGCAAAGTTTTATTGAAAGTTCACTCTGGGAGAACAGAACGGGCCATGGTTCAAAGTGGCTCAGGGTCCAGTGTAGACAATGGAGCTCGCATTTATTGGGCTGTGTTAGTTCTCTTCTCCTGGGTGTATCTGGGGTTGATTGGCATCTTAATTAACAACCAATTTCGACACAATTTTTTCTCGACAGCCAATTGGGGGAGAAGTTGCAGTGCTAATGTAATGATACCCTAACTAGCAACAAGGTAACATAAGGTCAGTCCCTTAGTTTATTGCACGTACCCAAGATCTGTGACTTTCCCTTTAGGGTCTTGTATTTCCTTTGTGGTCCAGTTTCCTCTTTTCAACAAGGAGATGGCCCATTTTTCTCTCACAGGAAAATGTTAGGTGGAGCAGAGCAACCCCAGCAATGGTACTCTCTCTTCTGCATCTTCCATTCCTTCCCCATCCTTACCTCCTACCTAATACCAAGTGGGCTAAGTAGAGAGTGTGGTCAATGCTGATAGCACATTTTGAATTTACACCTCGGCTTTGGAAATAGAAGCATTCAATGCCTTTTTTTCTTGTATTTTCAATATATTAGTGGCAAACAGATGTCTATTTCTTATATTTTTTTCCTGCTGAACTGATCAATTGCTAAGATTATTATCTCAGTAATATCTCTGTTGCACTACCCAAAGCTATGTCAGTCAGTAGATCCTACATGAAAGTATATGAAATGTCTCATCAAGTGTCAATAGACAAGAGCAACCACATAAAAACAAAATAAAAATATTCTGTCCACCTACAACTAAAAAGATAAATAAAATTTAAAAAAAGTAGTCATTTCAAAAATAAAAGATTGTATAATGGGGGCTATAACATCTTATACTTAGATGTAGGTTATCTTTTATTTTAAGATTATTTAAAAAAATTTTGGCTTGACACTTTGCTTCATGATGAGTAAAACTATTAAAAAAATTTAATTATCAAACATGATAGAAGATAACAGTATATCAAATATAAAATACAAAGAAAGAAGTAAAGAAGATGTAGAAATTTAGGATTCAAGATGTTATTCTAGAAACAATTAAAAATGTAAAGGGGCATCATTGAGGGGGAAATCATTAAGAATCATTTGAGTAATAATGATACCACTCACTTTGTATCCTAGACCAATTAAATGAGAATTTCTAAAAATTTTGCCTAGGTATCAGCATATTTTTAGATGACAAAGTGCTAATTTGATTAAAGGTTCAGTTCTTAAACTAGAATAAATTGCATTGAAAAACATGGAATAACATAACAAAATAGACTTAACTGTATTTTGAGTACATTTTGGTTTACAAATCTTATTATCTTCATGTTTACTTATCTGCAAGTTGCCACAGTGTCCAAACTTCAGTACATTTTATTTTATATGCAGTACAATAGTTATTTATTTCTATGTCATGAATTTTCAGTTATTGCCCAACCTAATCTTTGAATAGGATGATATGAGACTGATAATGTGTAAATGTTTTCATTTTTTTAAATGTAAGCTTAAGTTAAATGACATTGCAAACAGTAGTTTAATTTTTTGACATAGGAAATAAAACATAAGTTGGAAAATATTTGTTAATTCATGCAAAAGTATTTAAAGAACTCTTTACCAGGTCTACTTTTAGAGACATGAGATGGATTATCCAAATTTTCAAGTGTGTTTCATTCTTCAAACAATAGATAATGAACAAGTAAATGAAAAGTGAAAGAGTTGTGAAAAAGTGTAAGTCCTATGAAAAAGTAGATATTCTAGAGTCAGAAAAGGCACACCTGAACCAGTCACATTTGATCAGAGTGTGTGAATTGCTCTAGTTCATAATACAGCTATCCAGAATAACTCTGCCAGTAAATACTGAGTCACTCTGTGCAACTCCAAGTAACCATTGATTTATCAATGCTATTTATGAACTGTTATTAATTAAAGTAATGACAATCTTTTAGAAAACATTTTAGTACAATGTTGAAATCTCTTCGAAATCAAGAAAATGCTGTTCTGATGGATTTTAAGCAACAGGTTAATATGAATTTAGAGCTTTTCATGTTGATTCGAAATTAGTACCTCTTAGTAAGCCTCAATTTGCTTTTCATCAAGGCTTTTATTCTTAATGTAAAGTGTATTAGCATTAGACCCAATTCCTGAGGCTTTTTAGACTGCAGTTCTTCAGGCAATGATGAGAAACCATGAAGAATACAAGGGAAACGTTGAAGGGTTACCTGAAATTCAGTCCATATTTGTTCTATGACAGTCTCACCCTGAAAAACAGAACGAACTCTAAAATAAGTGATGTAATTTATGCTAAAAAAACTAAAATGAGAAATAATTTTGCTATTGTCACTTTATATCATTACAACTATGTTAACTGAGAAAATTCCAACATGTTCTAATTTTTGTAATACAAAGAAAGCATGATGTAACATAATTCAAAATGCATAGATTAATTACATTTTCTATTTTCCAAATGATCTATTTTCAAATAGTTTACTTAGTATATTTTTGTAAATTACAGAAAAAAATTCAGACCACTTTGAAAATTTAGCCTAATTTATGTAACATTTCAATTTAAGGCCAATTGTAATAATTTATGCATTGAATAAATAAGAAACTTGATATTTAAGAATGCACTTCTCAAATACAAAAGCAGATGGGACAAAGAAAATGTGGGAAATGAGAGAAATGTTCGTATCTAACTTTATTCAAAATTGAAAACTTTGAACCAGAAAGAGTAGATGGTGATGGTGATAATCGTTATGAAATGATTATGTCAACGCTTTTTAAAAGTTGTGCAATAAAAGGAAATTAACAACCCAAGAGCAGTGAGTGAAAAAGAAAATTTGTTCCATGTTTCAATATGTTTGTGATTCTAGTTTTTATTCTGGTACACAAGTCCAAGACAGGAGAAAATTCATATACTGAAACTTGAAAGGGATAAAATTTGTGCTTTACGTATGTAAATTTTTCTTAAAACAATGAAGTAGATGGTGTAGGAAAACAGATACATGGATATTATTCTTCCCATAAATAGGAAACAGGAAGAATAAGAGAAATACTTGAAGAAAATAACAAATAGTCCAAGAGAGAGTAGAGAATCAGATGGCAAGGAGCAAAAGATTTCAGGAAAAGCATGATATGTAGACTCAAATGCACCATTTAACCTGCATTGTGGTCCTCAATATTTTATTTTATGTAAATATAAAATTATAAATAGGATAACCCATTATCCATTTTATGTCAATATCTACAATATTCTATGGTTACTACTATTTTAAAAGAGTACTTGAAATTACTTCTTACTTTTATTTTATTTACATATTTTCATTTTCTTTTACCCAGGGGGACACTCTATTGCTAAGCTATATCTCCAGCTTGCTTTATGTTTTATTTTGATCTCATTTACTCTCCCAGTCTGGCCATGAACTTGCAATCCTCCTGCCTTGGAAGTTGCTGCGATTATAGGTGTGTGCCACCACTCTTGGCTTACTTATTTCTTTTAAAGGAATAAGAAATTGCAAACTAAATTTGCTAAACATTTCCAAGAAAGGAAACACATTCGTTGAGAGAACAAGTAAATCTAAAACTTTTATGCTTTCATTTCCTCTTTTCTAAAATACTGCAAGATATTTTAACTATGTGTTTGCAAATTAAACTATATTATCAAGATTTGTGCCACTTCACCATTGCATATAAGTAACCAATAACTCTCATATTGTACAGAAAATGATTAAGTGTGAATAAATACTTAAGAATTGGTTCAATATCTCACAAGATTTTTAAAATCTAATTAACAAAGTTGCTGGCATCACTTGGAAAAAATTCTCTGTATTTAACAGCTGGGAAAATGGAGACTCAGCAGTAGTATCAATTTTAATTGCCAAGAATAAAAAGTCTGTTTTAATTTTATCTAAGTCAATTATTAATGGCACAATATAATACTAAATGAATTTCTTTCTTCCACCTTTTTTTGGCTTGAATATAGATATGAATTACATATAAACTAAAGTGGAGTCAGCTGAAATTCCAATTTCAATACTTGTATAAACCTCTTGCAAAATAATAAACTCCATCTACAACAGAATTACTGGTTAACATGAGAGCAAAACAGTGTATAATTATGTGCAATATCGTTGGAGTAATGAAAGCTGTAACTAGCAAAAGAATTCAGTGAATGGTCTATTTCCAAAATAAGTTCAGTTGTAAACATTTGCAGTATTTTTAGTTACAAAGGAAAAAGTATTTTTGAGAGTTAAAAAGTAGTATCTGATTAATACATAACCTGAAAAAACATCCATTCATTCCTTCAACAAACATTTATTAATGGGCTTGTGATAGTTTTCTACTAATGTAACAAACACCCAAGACAATCAATTTTAAACACAAGAAAAGTTTAGTTTTACTCAGTTTTGTAGGTTTGAGTAAGGCCAATGGGTCAGTTGGTTCTTTGCTTGGGACTTGTGGTGAGCCAGTATCCTGTAGTGTAAGCATGTGGCAGAGGAAGATGGTTACCTTATTGCAAGCCAGGAAAAAAAAAAAGAAAGAAAAAAAGTAAAAGAAAGGAAAAGTCTCTGATCATGGTATACCCTTCAAGGGCATTCAGTTAACTTCTTCCTACAAGGCTGCCCACTTAAAGGTTTCACCACAGCACCACAAGCTAGTGGTCAAACTTTTACCACATATGGCCAAATTTTGAGGGGACATTGACCCAAACCATAATGAGACTGTTATTTCTTATGAATTGCTTTTGACTTTAAGCATAAAGACAGGAAAAATAAAAAGAATCAGAATCTGACTTTAGGAGTTCAATTTATACTGACATCTCTATTCAATTTATAATGCACCTTGTGCTCAAAGACTATGATGGCTTCTTGACTTCCAGCCATTGTATCTTTGTTCCCCATAACTGAAAGTAGAAAGAAAGGAGAAGAGGACTGTGTCTTCTTTTTAAAGAAAATTTTAAAGAATTGCAATGAAGCTGGGCGTGGTGGTGCACTTCTGTAATCCCAGCACTTTGGGAGGCTGAGACAGGAGAATCGCGAGTTCAAAGCCAGCCTCAGTGATGGCGAGGCACTTAAGCAACTCAGTGAGACCCTGTCTCTACATAAAACACAAAATAGGGCTGAGGATGTGGCTCAGTGGTCTAGTACCCCTGAGTGCAATCCTCAGTGCTAAAAAAAAAAAAAAAAAAAAGAATTGCAATGACATTTTCTCAAGTATATTTGGACAATACTTATCCACAAGGCTTCAACACTTGCATGGAAAGAGGAAAACACTCTCCATACATATATGAAGAGAGAGCACTTTACAGATTCATTATGTCCAGAAAATGAGAATACAGGTACTCATAGCTAATATCTATATTAATCTATCTTTTCCCAAGCAAAATATATTGAATAATTTCATCTTCATAGTGTAGTACAATATATATTTAAATAAATAATATGATGAAAATAACTAATTTATGTAGAAAACAAGTATAGAATTTACTATAATTAAGTTATGAGTTTTCCAAAAGCTTTCTGAACATATATCTCACCTCTCACAGCAAGCTTATAATACATATTGAGCCATGTAAAGGCTAAAGGGATCCTAGAATACGGAATAATGGGATATTAGTCATTAAGCATTTATACAACATACTTCTCTGCTTTGAAAGGTGCTCTGTCAAAGAAATGCAAGTGAAACCATTTGTCTTGAAGTGCTACAGTGCTGGACCCTGACTGCTTATTAAGATAAGGCCGAACTGGACACATTTAAGCTGTTGGTGCTAGATACATGAGCATTCTGGGTGCCTTTGTTCCTTTCCCATGTAAACAGAAGAGGTTTTGCTCATTTGCACTTGCATTTAAAACCCTTGAGACTAATTCATAACAATTGTTTGAGAGGCAGGTACTTGTGAAATACTGTTGACAAATTTTAAATGTAATTTATCTCTTCCCACAGATGACCACAATCCTGGTGAAGCCTTTTTATTTTTTACTTTGTAATTTAGTTTTTTATTCATTTCATTCCTCTAGCTAAACTAGATTTCTTGAATAGTCATTTCAAATTCCATTTCGGGAATATCACCAAGGGGCATGACCAAGATGAATAAGATTTCCCTTCTGTATTCTGAACAGCTAGTATTTGGATGTGACTGACAGAAAGAATACATTTCCAGAAAGTTAATAAGTCAAGGACTTCACTTATAATGAAATTATAATATAAAATTAAAAAAAATAAAACCAAATATTTTAAAATTTAAAACAATTGCTGTTTAATGATTTCTTTTTCTTTCAAGGAAATATGGTTCTCTCTGCAGAGTGACTGAAGACCTACCTTTTTCCTATACAATTGATTCTTCATACCTAAGGATTCTTCATCTGCCAATTCAATCAAATTCAAATGGAAAATATTCAGAAAAGAATTTCTTCTATATTGGACATGTACAGCATTTTTTTCTTGTCATTATTCTCTAAACAATATAGAATTATAACTACATAGTTTTACTTCATATTAAATATTACAGTAATCTATAGATGATTCAAAGTAAAAGAGAGTGTTTGGTCCTTTGTCTTATATCTGGATAAGAGGAATGAGAATTCTGTGAACAAAAAGTTTCATAAAACCAGCAGACTAGTTAATTTTCTACTTGTGCTAGAGCTCACGTCAAAGCAAATTATTGAAAATTTAAAAAAAACAAGATTTGCAGTTTTTTCCAGTACTGAATTCCAATTTTGTTTAAATCTGTTAAGGCTTTAGAAACATTCATTGATTTCACCATACCAATAAATTATCAATAAGTAAACTTTTAGCCTTTAAATAAAACACATGATATATTTATGAGCTAAAGAAGTGATATAGACATTTAAATTCTGTTTTTAAAGTGTTTTATTTAATCTCCACATAGTGCATTGTTTAATTATGTTATACCTGAATATTAAAATCCTAATTTGTATAAGAAATTACAAGCTCATAACAGAGAAGTTATGCACTGCACTGTTAAATTATGAAAAGCTAGAAGGAATAATAGGTTGGAATTATTTTATTTAGAAAATGTAAAGAATAAACAAAATAATCTGTTCCTTTCCTTTGTCTTGTTTTTTAAATTTTTAATTTATTTTTTTGAGACAGGATCTCTGTATATTGCCCAGGGTGTCCTTGAGCTTACAATCCTGATGCCTCATCCTACCAAGTTCCTGGGCTTACAGGTGCACACCAATGTGCTGAGCTAAATCTTATTCCTTATATGTAGAAATTAAATTATGAAATTCTTTTAATGAGACATAAAATTAACATGTGAAGACACTGACATAAACTTTAATGGTAAGGAATTATTTTTTTTAAGAAACTTATGAAACTGCCTTTCCCACATCCTCCCATGCCTTAATAGATATACATATATGCACATACAAGCTTGATGTTAGTTTTACGGCAAATTCTATTCATATCATTGTTCCAATTAAAATGGTGCTGATATGCCCCTCCCACCTTTTGCCTAATATGGCATGCGGCGTCATTTGCAGGTATGTCTAACCTAAGTTTCTTTCTTCAATTCCCATTAATTCTCCCCCTGCATTTTTCTTGTCTCATCTATATCTCTCCAATTTTTAAAAATTTCTGAGCATTTTCTAGTTTATATTCCCCTAGTCTTCACCATATTCTTCCCCTTTGCTTAGGACCAGCATAGTTTTTAAGCTCTCTCACTCTTTTTCTACCTGTGAGGTTGTTATGGGACCTGTTTTTTTCATTCTGTATAATTCTTCAGTCTCATTTTTAAAAATCCTCCACATTTACAAGCTCTGAATTTCCTGAAATCCACTTTCTTGCAACATGTGACTTCTAGCATCTCTGCTTTGACTAATGCTCCATGGTTTTGCAAGCTATTTGGTTGTAAAAATACTCCTTCATTATTTTTATTTCTCATTACTTCCTTAAGATTTAGCTTTTCCTGATCTCTCAGACAGGGTAGTTTCTTTCCATTCTGGGTTTTCTAGACTGTATTTAGTTATCTGTTTGTACCTGTTGCTCAGATGTCTCATTCTAATAATTGCCCAATGCAAAATATGCCACTCAGCAAAAAGTAATTATTGAACGAAAGTTGAGAATTAGGTAAAAATTCAAGTATATTTTTTAAAACATTGAAGTGTAGTATGTACTCAAAATATATCTATCACAAGTACATGGCTTAATGAATTTCCCCACATTGAGTTAATTCCCTCAACCAGTACCTAGAAAATTCTTCAGGAACTCTTCTAGAGTGTAATCCTTCATGGACTTCTAACATTATTTTTTTTTCTTGTTGGACTTTATGAAAATGAAAACAGCATATTTTCTTTGTAAGCAGCTGCTAGTTCATGTTTTTAGTTGTAAATAGTCACTCATGGTTTGCATATAATGTTAACTTTTTGTCATTGTGGGATTTTATTCTATTATTTGAATATAAACATTGAATATTTTCCAGATCGATGTTATTAGAAGAGTATTGTAATGTATATTCTAAAATTTTCTTTTGGTCAATATAAGTTAAATTTTAAGGAAAGATGGTGACTTAAAATATAAGAGAATGTTTAATGCTAAGTTTTATTCATGATCTAAGAAAAGACAAAAATACAAGGCAAGTTATTTCTGGTAATCACGACCATAATTTTCAACTTATGTAAAACTTGGTGAAGGACTATGCATGAATATGAAGTTAAAATAATGAAGGTCTCAGACAATAAGCAGTCTGAAATATTTTGTATTGTTTCCTTAGGCAACAGTGATATAAATAGTGATTTTTATGCTGATAATTATTTAAACCAACTTTTGAGGACTGAGAATATATTCGATATAAAGATAATTTCTTGTTTATTTTAGCAGCCTTGTACTTAGGATAATATAGTTTTCTAGTACATATTCTATGTGATAGGATGGTTTTTGATGAGATTTATTGAATGTCAAATGATAAATGATAGGGGCTGGGATTGTAGCTCAGCGGCAGAGCGCTTGCCTTGCATGCGTGAGGCCCTGGGTTCGATCCTCAGCACCACGTACAAAGCAATAAAATAAAGACATTGTGTCCATCTACAACTAAAAAAACATTTAAAAAATGATAAATGATAAAAACTTGGACATAATTGTCTTAAAAATATAAATGTGTGTATACATACACATACACACATACACACACCAAGAAGAAACTAGAAACATAGAGGTCAGTAAATACCTGTTGTAAAACAATTTAGTTTGTTCTTTTTCCACAATATTTTTTACTTATATTAATTCTAGGGATCTATCCCAAAAATATAATTACAGTAAAATTATGGCATTGTTTTATGATAAAAACCAAACTTTGGAGAAAATGTATCCGAAGATTAAAAACTACATGTATTTTAGTAGTTAGATAAAATAAAATATACAGCCAACAAACCATGATAAATTGCTAGTTATATATGTATTTGTAGTACTTGCATATAATATGGTTTAAAAATAAAACAATACAAGTGAATCACTTGACGTTACAATTCTTATGTGTTAAGATATAAACTATATAATTAATATGCATATGAATTATACACACATTTTATTCTTGAGAGTATGTTGAGCACCAGATGTGTTTTTCTCCCTTAATCCTTCAGGTTTTTCTTAGCAAGAACCTTTTTCTTATCTAATCACAACATCATTATTAAAATCAGGAACTTAACATTGATAGTATTGCTATGACGTACTTCTCTCTCTCTCTCTCTCTTACACACACGCGCACACACACACACACACACACACAAAGTTACATTTTTTTTTTTTGGTCCCAGGGACTGAACTCAGGGGTACTCAACCACTGAGACACATCCCCAGCCCTATTTTGTGTTATATTTAGAGACAGGGTCTCACTGAGTTTCCTAGCACCTCGCCATTGTTGAGGCTGGCTTTGAACTTGCAAATCTCCTGTCTCAGCCTCCCAAACTACTAGGATTACAGGGGTGTGCTACCATGCCCGGCTCAGAGTTACATTTTTATAAACATTTTTTGCAAGTTTAAAATTATGCCAGAAAAACCTCATGTCTACAAAATATTTTTAAAGAATGAGTGGATAATCATATTTTTAGGATGATTGTGATTTTCCCTGTCTTTCACTTATATTTTACTTTAGAAAAATTTTCCCCCAAAGATTTTAGTAATAGTCATAAAGTTTCCTTGATGGAGGTACTAGATAAGATGACTGACAGAAGATTTGGTGAAGAACTAAACCAGAGTCAGCAAATACTCTGCTCATACTTTCTAATATCTTCCACCATGTTATCTACGCACACTCAATGTATTTACCTCTGCTGCATGACTCAACCTTCTGGCCTTGATTTGATTTTAGAGTATTTTCTAACAGTGTCCTTTGACCACTTGTTTCCAGTTAGCAAAGAAAATAATTTGCTACCTCAGAAAGGAAAAAAGTGTTTGAAAGTTATTTTAGAAGCAACTTAGTAAAAGACGTTGAAAATTTTGAAATGTCACTTATTTCAATGTTTGTATAATTTATAATATCTTTTTACCAAAGAAATCTGAAATGCACTGAACACCAGTTTAAAAACTGTTAATTATTTCTCTTCTCTTGGCACACAATGTTCTAAGTTGCAAATAAGGCCGGATATTTTGCTTTCCTCTGTGAAAATTTATTTTCATTTTAATTATTAACAAATTTCAGTGATTTTCTTTTATATTCTTGAGTATATGTATGATTATAGTGAAATATTGTTCTTAACTGCTTGCCTGTTATAATTTCAATTCTTTATGTGTAACATAAAAATGCATTAACAATTTTTAGCATTGGAATAAGGATAAGCCACAATACCTAATACCAAGCTTCAGGATAAAATTTGAATAAATTAATTATAAACAACTAGGCTTAATTTGTCTCTAAAACTCTATCCACATACAATATGCTTGCATACTCTTTGTGTATAAAAAAGGAAATACTTCAAATATATATCAGTATTTGTACAAATTAATAGATTCCTGCACAGCTATTTTGATTTAATTTCTCATTCAAAGAATGAGAAAAGTTGACCTATTGTAAGACAATTATAATTTAATTCAAGAGAAACTGAAATGTCTCAGAATAAAAATGATCATATAAAGTGTAAAGATTAATTTATAACATTGAGTAAATATAACTGTAGCTTTTTTTTTTTTATCTTTTTTTGAAAGTGCTTTAAATAATCCTAGTACCCTTGCTTAGTTTATTACAATTAAGGGACAAGTTTCTTACTAATACTCCATTTAAATAATATATTATAAATTTTCTAACTCCTGGAAGTTTTCATCTTTCCTGCTGATATTTGTAAATGCATAAATAAAATAATGAGATTAGCATATGAAATTTGTCTCCATTTCAATGTTATCATGGAAACACATGTGGAGACTTCTTGGTAAGTATGAAGACTGAGTAGATGAGCATTTTTTGTTTTCGTGAATGTATATAGTAAGCACACATAGAAACACATGCGTTATTACACAAATATGCACCATCACAAAAAATAAAATAACAAATATATGTTAATGAACAAGGATAAAGGACATAGTGTTATCAGCATTGTGAAAACTGGATAGGTTATAGCTTCTTTGAAGTCACGTTGTCATATTTTGAGCAAGGTTGTGAGAACAATTATACTTCTGTAAAAAATTTCTTATAATTCTAAATAACTCCTGGGTTTAGGTCTCGCCTCAATCAGTCACAAACTGAACCACATCATAGTTTATGTCACTTTATTGAATTCAGAGATTAAAACTGCTGAATGTATAAGGAAGTGGTCTAGCTCAAGGTTTCTAAAGTAAGGCTATAGCCCAAGCCTAGTAACTGAGAAGATGGTGCAGAAGCAATTGTACAATCTTTGTATTGAGAAATCCTAAAAGAGAACATCTTCTGAAAAAAGGCTTCTAAAATAATTTTATAATCATAAGAAATCCAAGATTTTGTAAGGAGACTTTGCATTCCAACTTTAACAAAAACAATGATATGAGGTCACAGAATCACAACCTACTCAAAACAGAACTCTAAATTGCTTAGTTGCCCAAATGTGAAAACATAAATAGGGAGATTACCAGGGAATGGCAAAAAGACAATTTCTTGCAATCAAAGAGAGCTTTGTTGAATAAAAAAAAAATTTAAAAAACTGATTGACATATTTGCCAATAAAGATATCAATGTAAATATAACTCTATTGTTCCTTCCCAAACCTTTCAAATGAGGAAAAGAGAACAGTCACTTGAAAAGGATGACATAATTTTCAATATTAACAACTTATTTATCAATAATGGCTAGCATTTCATGAAAACACACTGGAAATACTGAAAATGCAAGAGAGGCATGGAAATATGACTACTAATCAAAAAGAACAATGAATAGACAATTATACTCAAAGGTGATAAAATTATTAAAACAGGTAAGCAAAGATATAACAATGGCACTAATTAATATGTTAAAATAAAATGAGGGAAAATTACCAAAAGAGAGAAAGGGAATGAAAATGTCAATGTTACTAAAATGTACAAAACACTTACAATTTCAGAATTTCAAATTGTGATAAGAAAAATGAACATGGCAAAAGAAGGTTCATCAGAAAACTAAATACAAATTAACACAACTTTTTCATTTGAACATATCCAGGTAAAATAGTGAGTAAATAACTGAAAAATCAAGAGAGGATTAAGAGATGCAACTGCTAAAGGGATTAGTATATAGAAAGAATAGGAAATCTAGAGGGATAACAGGAAGAGAGACAATGATAGAAACAGTAATGAGGAGATACAGAATGATAATTATCTAAAATTAATGAATTATAGTTATCAATCTACAAAACCTGGAAATCCGAAAATTCCCATAACTTTAACATAAAGAAAAATACTTGTGGGTGCATTATGGTAAATCTGCACACAATGAAAGACAAAAATGAAGAATCTTCCAAGCCAGAATTGGACATGTAAAATTAACATCACAAGTCCACCCCTAGTTAATTTGAAACCCATAAACATCTCCTTAAAACATAATCTCCAAATAAAGACAAGAAAAAAATCACTTTTACCTAATGTGAGACTATTATGTGGCATATAACAATAAATGCACTAAACACCTCCCAGATACAAGGTTGAACTTGTATTGCAATTCAATCAGTTGTAAGATGAAGTTTTACATTTGCATTTGAGCAATTTTAGACCTACCATGATAAAAGATACAGATCTCCTTTAGGGCACACATAGAAGTTATTAGGTTATTGATGTGCTGCTTGAGTTAAGACTTTGAATCCCTGAGTTTATCTTTTTCTTGAAAAACCTTTTCTAGCAACATGAGGAGCTGCAATCAGTGTTATTAATGCATCCATTATTCAAAAATGTTTGAGAAATATCATATACAGAATTATACAGCTCCTTGTTCCTTATAAACAGGTGATTAGTCATGATGAAAGAAAACAGTTTTCCTGTCTCTAGTACTGAATAACTCAGTGAATGATCAGTGCTCCATTTTCTATTGGGAATAGATTTGTTAGAAGCTTTTAATCTAATCAGATTAGTGTGGCGATTCCAGAAACCCTAGAACCTTAACATACATTTCTATAGAAACGCTCTCAGCGCTAAAATGTCTACTAGTTAGGATTCTCCAGAGAAACAGAACCAAAGGAGATTTTATATATGAAGACTTATTGTAAGGAAATGACTCATACTACTAGGAAGGTTGACAAGTCTCATGATTTGCTGTGTGCAAACGACAAGAAATCCAGGAAAGTAGGTGTATGATTCAATCCAAGCGTAAAAACTGGAGAACCAGGAGAGTTGATGATACAAACCCTAGTTGAGGGGCAGGAAAAGATGAACTAATATGAAATATCCCAGCTCAAGCAAGCGAGGCAGGAAAGAAAGGGGCAATTTCCTCCTTCCATTCTACTTAGTCCTCAATGGATTGCAAACCACCCAAGTTCTCACACATGCTGTACTGTTGAGGTCAATCTCTAGCTCCAGAAACAATTTCTAAACTGGACAATATGTGGCCTACTTAAATTGACCCATGTTAATCATCATACTTTCCTAGTTACTTAAGAGTTATTTAAGAAGCAGAGATTTGTTCTGCTTTCCAAATTTCAGAATGAAAACAGCTTGCAAACTAAGAAGTACATGATTCTTAGTTCATTTTTGAGATTCATGATTTGTGGGAATAGAATGGTTGGGAATACTTGGAGTCAATACCCATATGAAAACAGTAAGGTTGTTCACTAAGCTCTAGGTTTATCAAATCAATAATGAAATATGGAAAGGCATTTTATCCCTTATTAAAATGATGCCTGAACACCGAGAAATAAAAGTCAAACATGAGACAAAGGAGTGACAGAACCTAGTCATTCCTTGAAAATTAACTTTATCAGTATAAAACTCCAATTAACCATTGTAGGTATTGTTTAGTTACTGAAAGAGTTAAAACTTCACTTAGCAAAGAGTCTTTAGTACCATCTATTTATCAGCAAATGCCATAATGTCATTCTTCTTTATGGATGCTTAATACTCCATTGTGTGAATATACCACATTTTCTTTATTCATTCATATGTTGAAGGGCACCTAAGTTTGTTCCATAGTTTGGCTGTTGTGAATTGTGCTGCTATAAACATTAGTGTGTCTGCCTCACTATAATATGCTGATTTTAAATCTTTTGGGTATGTACCAAGAAGTGAGATAGCTGGGTCATTCGGAAGCTATTCCAAAATAAGGGGAAGGAGGATAAAAGAAAAGAAAGAAAAAGAGAGAAAGGAAAAAAAAAGGAGAAAGAATTTCAACATAGTAGAAGAAACATCAATAGAGAAATCAATAGATGAAGAGGACTGAGAAGGAGGAAGAAGGGATGGGAGAAGGGAAGAACAGTGAAATGAACCTGAGTGAACTTTTGTATGTACATGCATGGATGTAGCATGGTGGATCCCAGCATTGGGTGTATCCACAGGACACTAATGAAAAAAAAAGTAACCTATTTATGGATTTAAGAGATCAGTGACGTGATGGAAATGAATCGGAGTGGGTTGTATTCCAGCTTTTGTGATTATATCAGAGTGTATTCTAGTGTTGTATATAACTAAAAAGAATAAATTTAAAAAAGAGCTAATACTATTGATAGATTGTCTAATGGTATCCAGAGCCAAAGAAAAGTAGCAAAATCCTAGAATAAGCATCTTTAAATGATGTATTATTTATAAATTATATATAAAAATCTGTGTCTCATTTATACTCTGCAGAAATAGGTATTTACTCATTGAAGTGCCAATATATGGGACATTTTTGTGACTATTATTATTGTGGTATATGTGTCAATCACTTCTAAATAGCATAAAATTTTCTTGAGAATGAACACACAATTTAAGTAATATTTTCTATTCTTCCACTATTCTTATTACACTGTCAGAATAGCAAAAGCTTAAAATTTATTTTGAATAAAATTTATTAATTTAATAAATTAAATTTACTAAAGTAAATTTATTTGAGTAAATATATTGAGGTAAATTTATTGAAGTAGTATGAATATTTTTTCAAAAGTCTACTTTCTTACCTGTAAATAACTGTCAACTTCTTGGCTTGCTACTTATGCATAAATTACTTCCTTATGGTTCAAGTAATCTCAATTAACCTTTTAAGACACACATAATCAACAAAAGTAAGTTACAGATAGACCATAATTTTTCTATGAACTTTATCCAATAAATTTCAGAAATGATCTCTTAAATAACATGTAAATGTGTTTAGATGCATATAATTAGAACTAAATCCCATATTTTAGTATGAATGTAAAAATGAATTTACATTTCCTAAAGGGATAATAAAATAATTATTTTTGGTTGAGAGTGTGCAATTATGTCATCATTATCATTTTACCATTATGAATAAGTACCTGTATCCGGCACACTCCTATGCCTTTGTGAATATTATAGTTAATAGTAGGTCATATGTACCTCCCTGGCATACTATCTTGAGGCTATCTTTCACACTGAAAAGGGATAAATGTGAATTTATATACTTTAGAACACAATTATCTACTATGTTACCCGAACATCTGGTATTTAAACCATATGGATTATTTTAAATAAGCAAGCAAAAAAATTGTATTTCAGACATGAATAAAAGGATTTAGCTATGGATTATTTACAATTAAGACTTTCATAAACCTCACCTAAGACAGAAAAAAATCCATAATTATTTTTCCTGTTACTTATTTTTGATATTTTCCAATCCACATATCTAGAACAAGTTAACATCCCTAGAGACTTAGCTATATCCCAGATCCTGAAACAAATCCCTTTCTTAATCCTGGGAGATTTAATTTGTTCCACTTCGGATGACAGACATTTTAGCATTTGGAACTTGTGTTCTAATTCCCGGTGCTACATTAAGTTATGCAAGAAAAACAGATTTCATTTTGTTTCTTTATAGAAATGCGTTGAATTGAATTAACCTTTATTTTCAATTTCTTCAAGCTTACATTATAGATCATATTGATTATTTTATAAAATATAATGGAAACCCATTTTGTCCCTTATATCCTTTACATTAATGTATCCTGAGGGTTCTCATATGGGAATAACAGAGTGTATTTTGTTGGTATTCTGTCTTGGAATTCTTGATGTGGTTTAACTAGTTGAGTTGTATCATCTACTTTGTTAGAAAATAAAAAGCTACATATAATATTTATGTCTTCCTGTAACAAAGAGTTTATGTCACCTCATTCATTCACTGGCTGTAAACAGTTTATGTCATACTATATACCAGGAACTGTACTAGTAACTGGGAATAAAATAGTAAGAAAAAGGAAAGATGTAGAGCCTTCTCTCATGACTATTTTGGTACAGTGGGTACATAAAATAAATATACAAGTTATATGAGTGAAGGTTTATAAATCTGTAAATGCATGACAACTAGAAATTCTTTATAGTCTTGCTAGTTAGGAAAGTGAACTTTTTGTTTATTTTTAATTTATTCATAAGTTTTTTTATTTTTTATAATACTGGGAATTAAACCTGTAGATTTGTTCATGATAGACAGGTATTTTACCACTGTTGACATCTCCAGTCTTTCCAAAAATTTATTTTGAGATAGGATCTCACTAGGTTGCTCAAGCTGGCCTCGAATTTGTGGTTTTCCTGCCTCAGCTTCCCAAGTAGCTGGGATTACAGGTATGTGGCCCTGTTACTGTCAGAAAAGCTCTTAAGTAACTTACATAGAGAAAGAATCTCTCCCTCTAAAAAAACAAAAAACAAAAAACAAAAAAAAAAAAAGAAAGAAAGGAAGGAAGGAAGGAAGGAGGAAAGAAAGAAAAAAAAGGAAAGATAGAAAATCAGTTAAGTAACAAAACGATTGCAAGTTTAAGCAGAAAATTAGAGAAGTAATGTCTTCTAAGAAGAAAAAATAATATTAATTTTAGACCAGTTATAAAATAGGTCAATAGTAGAATATGGAAAATTGTAGATCAATACTTTAACCAGTGTGGTAACGGAGGTAAAGAAATAAATTCAATTTTAGTGGCATTTTGGAGAAAAACAGAGTTTTGTAATTAGTGTGATCACCCAGTATCTGTATGTTCATGAAGATGGGTAATGGATAATTAAACACTGTATGAATAACTGAGCTAAACACTGGAAAAGACATGGTTATTTTCTGTGGCTGGTGGGTATAGGGAAGAGATCCTGAATTTGGCATATGTTCAGTTTGAGATAATTGTGGCCTTTATTTGACATATATGTAAGGTTCTACTATGTGCCTGGAAATGTTTTAATTCCTTTAGAAATTAATAGTTGGAGCTTAATGAAAATTTTTAAGTATACATTTGAAATTCTCTGACCTGTAGATGATATATAGAAGACAATGAAAGCTATTAACATAGATGAGGTCAGATTGAGAAGAGAGAAGAATCTTGAGAAATTCCAGTGTTAAGAGACTGTTATGGGGGCTGGAGTTTCGACTCAGTGGTAGAGTGCTTGCCTAGCATGTGTGAAGCACTGAGTTCGATCCTCAGCACCACATAAAAATAAAAGAAAGTTATTGTGTCCATCGACAAGTAAAAAAAAATATTTTAAAAAGAGACTTATGTTTGGGGTATATTGTCCCCCAAAATTTCATGTGTAGGACAATGCAAGAACCCTCAGAGGTGAAATGAATAGATTATGAGAGGTGTGACCTAATCAGTGGGTTTATTCACTTAAATGGATTAAGGGGGTGATAAGTGTGGGCAGGCTGGATGTGACAGGAGGAAGTAAATCACTACGGGTGGGGATGTTTTTGGAGTTTGTATTTTGTCCCTGAAATCAGAGCTCTCTCTGCTTCCTGAGCTACTTTCCTCTGCCTCATCTTGGCCCCAGAGCTATGGAATGGGGCAACCATGGACTGAACCTCTAAAACTGTGAGCCAAAATGAACTTTTACTCCTCTAATTATTTTTGTTGAATATTTTGATAACAGTGATGGAAAGCTGATGAAAACAGAGACCTAGGACCTATGATCCAGAAAACAGATAAATAAGTCAGAACATAGATAATAGAATAAGATACAGAAGGCTTGGATGGTGAAATCCAAAGAAAATGTTTCCAAAAGGGAGTGATGTAGACAATAGCTAAGGAATTTAATATACGCCTTTAAATTTACATCCAGAAGGTCCTGAGGAATTAAAACAAGTACTATTTTGATGAAGTAATTGGAGAAGACATCTTGATTGGGGATGAAGAGAAGAAAATGATGTTGTAGTTTATGGAGATAACATACAGTCCATTAGATATTTTTTAGACATAATATGGCTTGACTATGATTCATTGACTGTTGAGAGATTGTGCTAAATACAAGTGAATTTCAAATGAATTAGATTATATAGAATTCCTGAGAAAAAGGGTGAACATGACCAGTGTCAAGGGTGCTAGACAATACTGTGTAGTGATAATGCTCCTATTTTTGAAGTCCATTTCCCCCAGGAGTATAGACACTCTCACTTAGAAATGGACAAAACATGATCAAAGGTTAAATTTTGTTTCAGGAGGGTAATGAGAATGTAAAAAGGGAATGAAGTTATTGAAATAATGAACCATGGAACATGGTCATGTGGAAATATTTCAAAATTGATCTGATAGGTTGGTACCAAGGAACAATATAATCAGAAGTAAAGAAAGTTGGGGTGACCACTAATGAGTGGATCAAGATCCCACTTATAATATGGGAAGTGACTGAAGAAAAAGAGAAAATCACTGGAAATGAGATTAACAAACAATGCAAAGTGGAAAGTATGCTCAACTTTAGACGAAGGGCAATGAGATTGCAGAATTATTATGTTTGAAGTTGTGGTATATGATAGATGTCAAGGGTAAAATATGGGGAGAGTAAATGATTTCAAGTGATTAAAAGCATGACAAAATTATTTTAATTTGTGCATACAGAGCAGGTGTCTTTGTAGAATTTATAATCTTTAAATACGGGTAATCATCTTCTTTACATTCCATCACTTTCTGTGACTCAAAATCCTACAGATATCATAGTCTCACATGTCCTACCTATCCCTTGATGTTGACAAAATATTTTCATGGTGAATAAGCTTTTTTTTTCTTTTCCTTTTATTCTTTAGTCAATAGAGGTGTGGATAATTGATCATCATGGTGGCAATCTTTATCTACTGCCAGAAAGCCTACTTCTTCCTCCATTAATTTAAAAAAAATGTCGACTATTTTAGAAATACATCAATGCTAGGATGCTGCAAGGATGCTAAAATACAGGTGGTTTCATTTGTATTGATCAAATGAAATTTGATCAAATTATATAATCATTTCTCACTACTGGAGGCTGCCCATCACTAAATTTTCAAACACATTCGCTTGAAACATTTGATATTTGCATAAATATTGCTCGTCCTGAAAGCATTAATGGTGTGTTAGAAGGTGAAATAACTGAAATAAGTGCACTTGTTTTAAAATTATCATCTTTCTACTTGTGTTAATTTCAAAAGACATAAAACAGTATCTTATGCATCAGAAAAATCTGTATAAGGTTGTAATTTTAATTTATCAGTGAGTGTTTCTACATTAATTAAAATGCACAGGTTTTTAAAATAGAGATTAAAATATGAAAGAGATCAAGCTATTTACAATATAATTAGCTCAAAATTGGATGAGTAATACAAGTGCATAATTAATCTGGTTTGACTATGACAAACTTGAAAAAGAGATTATGGAATTAGTAATGGAAGAAAAAAGTATCATTAGCAGTAAAAACTTTGTGATCAAAGCCAAAGTAAGAGGAATTTCCTCAAATACTTTTAGGATACTCTTTTGTACCTTATTTTGTGGAAAAACCAATATTATATATTAAGAAATAAATGAGGTGAATCATGAAAATACTTCACTTCCAACATAAATCCTAAAATACAAAAAATCATGTTGCAAAATATATACAAAATACATAAATTACAACAGATTTTATTTTCAATTTTTACTTTTATTTGTAAATAGTTTTAAACCTATAAAAAATTAAAGAATAATACAAACAATACTCATTAACTTTTTGCCCATATTGAATTACTGTTAACATTTTAACTCAATTGATTTCTCCTTTATGCTTGCTTTGTCTCTCTGCATTCTATACTTTGGACCTTGAATGTCCCCAAAAAGACCTGTGTGTTAGAGGTTTGGTGGATAGTCTGTGACATTATTGGGAAGTATTTGAAACTTTAGAAGGTGCAGCCTAATGGAAGGAGGTTAGGTCATTGGGAGCCTGTCCTTGAAGGGACTACAGTGATCTCAGCTCTTCTGGTCTTTAATTTCTGGTTGTCCTGAGGTGAGCCCACCACCCCACCCACGTGTTCCCTGCTAAAATTTACCTCATTGCCATAGGACCAAAATTAACAGAGCCAACTGACCATGGATTGAAACCTCTGAAACTATGAGCCAAAATAAACCTTTCCTCCTTCAAGTTAACTGTCTCAGATACTTGTCCGAGTAATGGAAAACCAAGACATTTATTATCTTTATTTTGTCTCTGTTAATTATCCAAGAGTATGCTGTATATATCGTTCCCCTTTATCCCTAAAACCTCAGTATGCATTTGTTAGTAATAAATATAATCTTTTACATAACCAAAGTAAAATAGTGAAGTCAGCAGTTTTACTTTTTCTATATATTGGAGTCCATATTCAAGTTTGCTAACTGATCCAATGATATGTGTAACAATTGTTTTCTTCAGTAATGTGTCTAGTCTAGAATCCAGAATATTATAGAGTTGTCATTTTTAGCCTACCTAAATCTGGAAAGGTTTTTTCAGTTTTTCTTTACATTTTGTGAATTGATGTTACTAAAAATGGCCATACTTTTGTTTTGCTTTTATTTTCATTTTTATTTCAAATCAAAACTCTGGTGAATTTGTTTGATGCTTCTTCTTGACTAGATTCAGAAAAATAAACAAATAAATAAATGGAAAGATATACCATGTTCATGGGTTCCAGTAATTGACATCATTAAGATGTTCACATGACCCAAAGAGAACAATACTAAGGATTTCTATCAAATTATCATCAGCATTTTCTTGATAAAAACATATAAATTAATGTGTAATATCATTTAGAGTCTCAGACATATGAAAATTCAATGGACTCTCAAAGATTCCTTCATAGCCACAGTAATTAAAAAATGATATTGAAAGATTAACTTTTCTTGATCCCAAGCATATTACAAAAATATAGTAATTACAACAGAATGGTTCTTAAATAAAATAAATACAAACAAATTAACCAATGGAATAGAATAGAGATCCCAGAAATTAAGAGAATGCAAATCAAATCCATAATGAAATATAACCCCTCACCCATCAGGATGATAATTATAAAACAAACAAACAAGCAAACACAAAAACAAAAAACAGAAAACAAGTTTTGGTACAGAGATGGAAAATTAGAACACCTCTGATCTGTAGGTGTGAATACCAAATAGAGGGACTTCTATGTAAAACAATATCAATGTTCCTCAAAGAATTGCCATAAAACCACCATATAATCAAGTAATCCCATTTATGGGTTTTTTTATTATTAAAAGCAGGATCTTTATAGACATGGTAGTGCATACCTATAATCCTAGTGACCCAGAAGGCCAAGGCAGGAAGATTATAAGTTCAAGGATAGCCTGGAGATTTTATTTATACCCTGTCCCAAAGTGACAGGGGTGTAGCTCAGTAGTAGAATGTCCCAGGTTCAATCCTGTACAGCAATCAATCAATCAATCAATCAATAAATAGCAGGGTCTTGAAGAGATATCTGTACACTTCTCCACAGCATAACTATTCAGAGTAGCCCAAAGGTATAAAAAGTCCAAAAGTCTGGATGAAGAAACTGATATATACATACAATGGCAAATTATTCACCACAAATGAAAGAGTGGAGCACTATGGACACTATAACATGGGTGAATCTCAAAATCATTATGCTAAGTGAAATAAGCCAGAAAAAAAATCACACATTCTGTGACTTTATTAAATAAAATTTCCAGAATTTATAGATAAATAGAGACACAAAGTATCATTTCCTAGGGCTGGGGCACAGGAAAAATGGGAAGAAAATATTGCATAGGAAAGGGGTTTTATTTTCCAGTGTGTGCACTTGTCTCAGATGAGACTTGATGGTTTTACAAAATTGTGAATGTAGTAAATGCCATCGAATTATTCACTATGAAATGATTAATATTTTTTGTCATGTGCATTTTGCTTCAATATATTTTCTTAAATGAAAAACAGTGATAAAGGAGTTAATGTGCGTATTTTAGCATTTCCTACCAAATTATAAAGAAACTGGTAATTCCAAAGTTATAAAACTACTCAGGAGAATAATTTTCAGTGTATCTTTATAAGGCTGGTGTGACTGGTAAATGAAAGACATAAAAGGAAAAATAACCACATGTTATGGGGATATTGTTGTATCTCAGGCTAGTAAAAGTTATAACAATACAGAAGTAGAGATGTCAATATATTTCATATATTTTGCACACAAAATCAACAGGAATTGTTTACAAATGACATGCAACAGATGTAGAAAATGTATTTCATGTATGTCTTTGTTTTTGATGTGTATATTCTTTTGGATGAAATTGATGAAGTGTAGGGAACCGATAAAACTAAGTTAGCTGCTGCTACTTCCATCTTAAACTTGAAATCTGTAAAACATCTATGCTGTTAATGTTGATGCCACATTTAAGTTCAATATTCCCCCTAAAGCATTTTTTTAAATGCAATTTAAAGTCCAAAAGCCTGGAATACAAATATCCTTTATTTCACTGACTTCAGTTGAAAATTAGTCATGAGAAAAAAATAAAGGGAACTACTCAAAATGGAAAGAAAATGGAAGCATTTATCTTATTGATGTTGAAATGAAATGCTTTGAGAGTCTAAAGTTCGCTGGTAATCTCTAGATTTAATAGTTCCAGTAGATATTTGCTAGGTAGAAACAGAGCCAATCAGTTTGGGGTTTATATTTGGGCTTTTAGTGACAAAGAGGATGCATTAAGGTCATGCATGGGCAAATACGCTGCCTACAAAATAGTAAGTGCAAAGGGATAAAAATATGTTCATAAAAATATCAACTCAAAAATAATACTCGTATAAATCAATATTGTTCAAACCAAGTTTTTTTTCAGACCTACAGTTATTCTGATTAACAAAATGATTCTGTTCTCTGTACCTTGGTTGTTACAATCATTTTAATGAATACATAAGATCAATATTTTACCTATTGGTCATTTTACTGACAACCACATGCATTCAGGAATGGCTTCCACATAGGCATTTTTATTATAAGTGAAAATATTTGTTTAATATATATTTTCTGCTTTCTCCTTGAAAAATTATATAACAGTGGTCAAAATAGTAATCTTCAGTAGTTTCACTCCCAAGAGGAGTTTAATAAGGTAAGCTTGCGAATTCCATCCATGTTGAAATAGTTTTCGTTCCAACATCAAAGCCCCCTATGAGTAAGTAGGTGAAGTACTGTGGTTTATAACTTCTCTTTTAATCACTCAAAAACTGGGCAAGCCACTCAAGACAGCTGGCAGAAGCGTAGCACTTAATTTTCATTTCAGGGTGTATTTTTCCCTCTTCTGCTCTTTGTTCTTTGATAAAAGAGCAACATGATTTTTGAGCTGAATTTCTCTCTTGTTGTCTTCATACCTCTGATATAGAAAAAGCAAAAAAGGAGTAAATATCCATCTGTTCCTACATTGTCTTCCTCTTCTTTTTCACTCCCCACATTCCCATTTCAAATTGTCTATTCCTGGCTTAGAATTTATTAAAAGTAATTTGTTCTCTCTTGTGCTCTCACTCTCCCTTTCTTTTTCTTTCAGAGTTCCTATTCAAGTTGCAAAAATCTGCAATAACTAGCAACAATTAGTCTTCTACAGCAGCTGCTCCGTCATTACAAAGCAGTAACTGTGCTTCTCTATGTCTGTGGGATGATCCAAATGGCACCCTTCATTCTATAATCTATGCAAAAGCTGTGCAAGATACACTAGCCAGTTCTGATTGAGCAGCAAATGTAGCAACAAAATTCTTCAACTGATATTGCTCTCCCCAGACCTAAGTATTTCCCCTTATAACAATCTAAAACTAATTCTCCCATTTCTGGAATAGAGCTATTCAAGATTTAAAGAAAGCAATGGTATTCATTATTATTTTGAACCTTTAAAAATGTTTGGAAATGTGGAGTGATCCCATTTTGGCACCATAACACTTCTTCACCCTCATTAATAATACCAAAAACAATACAATGTTTTCCAGGATGTACATGGCTGAAAGACATTAATTTATTCCCTAGATAGTAGCCATGTGCCAGACTCCATTGTAGGTGAGGTGATTTCAACACCGAACAAGATAAAGTTCCATTTTTAAAGAATATTGCTTTCTGATGTTGCTGAAACTAACAAAACTAAATAAACTAGTGTAGATTCAGTGGTAAGCCCTAGAAAGGAAATAAATAGCCCTTATTGGAAAATTAAAACAAAAAAGATCTAAAGCATGAGGACTATCAGGATAACTGGGAAAATCTGTTCTATACATGTGATATTTGAGTCAGGCAGCAAAATGAGAGTTCATTGCTTCATTTGGAGAAAAGCATAAAAAATAATAATCAGCATTTATTCTTTAATACACAAAGGAGTTTGGTAAGTTCAAGGAAAAGAAGGCCAGTGTGGCAAAGTGACAGAGACTGAGAGAGAGAAGAGTGTCAAGTCAGCTTGGGAAAAGTAAGAGGCAGACACCCTGGGTCCCATTTAATAAGATGGGGGGCTATTCTGTAGCTTCATAGTTCATAGAGGGGGCATTAGGAATAGTAACCAATTATTGTTAGAGGCAATGAAGCAAACAAATAACATAAATTTCTTATCATCTCATAGGTTTGACAGTAGCATCTACTATCTCAGGAAAAATAATTCTATAAAATACATAAAATGAAACCACCAGAAAATTGCTTTTTTTTTTTTTTTTTTGTATTAGGGATTGAACTCAGGGGTACTCGACCACTGAGCCACATCCCCAGCCCTATTTTGTGTTTTCTGTAGAGACAGGGTCTCACTGAGTTGCTTAGTGCCTCACCGTTGCTGAGGCTGGCTTTGAACTCACAATTCTCCTGCCTCAGCCTCCCTAAATGCTGGGATTATAGGCGTGTGCTACCACACCCAGCTGAAAATTGCTTATTTTGTAAATAATTATACATACAATTGTATATGTATTATACATATGTAAACATATAGAAATTAAATGAAACTGTTTTGTGTCCAGAAACATCTTTTTAACACATTTTCTGTCATAGTGTATAGAAACTTTGTGCCTAGGATCCTTTAGGATTTTTAAAGGCAGAATTTCAGTGAGAAGCTTGCCTAGATGCCTAACATTTATCATAAAGTTAAAACTTTGTGTGTAATCATGTTTTAAGAAGTGGTAATAGTGATAGAATTTAATTTGATGTGTATTACTGTAAATTCATTGTTTTATAAACAACAATAACATTTTATTAGGTGTAGCTCTGTAAACACTAAAAGGAAAGCTCATGAATTTTTAGAAAATTCATTAAAATTCTAAAGAAAGCATAGACTTCAGAAAAATAAACTTTTATAAGTTAAAAAAATATACTGCACAAAAAAGAGAATTTTCATATTTCCAGAATGAAAATAGGGGAATGTTATTTATTCAGATACAAACAATAAAATATTCACTAGCACCTGTAGAACACATTAAATGTTCTTAAAATTTCAGAGAAAATATGATTGTCTACCTTCAGAACTTATTCCAGTGAGAGTTTTGGCCAGGATAACAATTAGTCAACAGAAGCTCTGTGACACAAAGGTCAACTCAAAATGGATCAAAGAGCTAGGAATTAGACCAAAAACTGTGCAAATTCTAGAAGAAAACATAGAGTCCACACTCCAGCACATTGGTGCAAGTACCAAGTTCCTTGATAGGCACCCTAAAGCTCAAGAAATAAAGCCAAGAATCAATAAATGGGACAGCATCAAATTAAAAAGCTTTTGCATATGAAAGGAAACAAGAGCATGAAGACAGAGTTTACAAATTAAGAAAAAATCTTTGCCAAGTATCCTTCCAACAGAGGATTATTATCAAGAATATAAGAAAGAAATTTCAAAACTTAAAACACACACACACACACACACACACACACACGCACTAAAACCAAATAACCCAATCAATAAAAGGTCAAAAGAACTACACAGATAATTCTCAAAAGAAGAAATAGAAATGCACAAAAAGTATATGAAAAAAATATTCAATATCACTGGCAATCAGGACAGTACAAATCAAAACTACACCAAGAATTCACCAAGAATACAAATAATGATAAGTTCTGGTGAGGATGTGGGGGAAAAGATCCACTCATGTATTATTTGTGAGACTGCAAATTAGTGCAACCACTTTGGCAAGCGGTATGGAGATTCCTCAAAAGACGAGGAATGGAACCATCATATGACCCAAGTATCCCATTCCTCGGTATTTATGCAGAATAATTAAGATCAGTACACTGTAGCAATATAGGCAAATTGATATTTATGGCAATCCAATTCACATTAGTCAAGTTATGGAACTAGCCCAGTTGCCTGTTAGCAGATAAATGGTTAAAGGAATTGTACAATATATATATACAATGATGTTTTATTCAGCCATAAAGAAGAATGAAATTTTGGCATTTGCTGGTAAATGAACGGAAGTAGAGAATATCATGCTAAGTGAAATATACAAGACTCAATATCAATGATCAAATATTTTCTCTCAAATGCAGAAGCTAGATGAAAATAAGGAAAATAAAGGGGAAAGATCTCATGAAAATAGAAAGAAGTTCAATGGAATAGATAACGGGGATAAAGGGAGAGGGAGGAGGAATGGGAAAAGGGAGGAACTGTGGAATTAATTTGACAAAATTATGCTATGTATATAAATGAATATGCCACAGTGAATTTCAGCTTTACACACATGTGTGTGTGTGTGTGTGTGTGTATATATATCACCTTTTAAAAAATGTTAAATAGAAAGAATACCAGTAGAGTAGAGAAAAAGGGACAGAGGAAGAGAGAGAGTAAGTGCTCGAGACTGAAATGAAGCAAAGTATATTCCATTCATGTACGATTATGCAAAATAAACCCACTATTAGGTATGACTATAATGCATTAATAAAGTATTGAAAAATAGAGACTTTGTGAAATGGGTAGCCTTTGAATTTGTCTTGCAAATCAGGTAAGATTTATACATATAAATATATTAGAAAGAAAATTTCTGGAAGGGAGAGCATGAACAATATCATGGAAATTGAAAATATTATAGCTTGTACAGAGAAAAATCACATAATTCCATACACGGGTTTATGAAATGCTTAGAATTGTGAGTGGGATGTAAATTTAAAAAGCCATGTGAGAATCACATATTGAAGACTCTAAAAAATAAAATTAGCCATTCTTCCTCTCCAGGTCCCCACCTCCTTTCTCCTTTCTTATTCTTCCTGCCCCTTTCTTTCTCTGATACTTTCCCACATATTGATTGAGTGCCATACCATTCACTTATATACAGAACATTTAAAGATATTACTTTCCTGTAATTAGAGTTGTTTCTTCAGTTGTGTTGTAAGCATTCCTTTATAAGCTCTTATGAATGTGTGTGCCAGGGTAAACAAGTATGTCTATTGGTTTATTTTATTCTCTTGAGGAATGAGTACAGACTTGAGCCAAATTAAGGATGATCTATATTGCCATGCACCCATTCCCCAATCTGAAATTAATCAGAGGTTCCTTGTATCTGGGGAATCTAAGGCACAAGTGTTAATATTTATGCTAATTTTTGTTAATATGGCTGGAAGGCAACAGGGTATAGTGAGACACAGAGCAGCTTTGGTGTCCTAAGAATAGAATTTAATTCTCAGCTACACCAAAGGAATCATTCATACTATATAATACCAAAAAAAAAGACAAAAAGAAAATTATCCTTTGTCACTTAGCAGTATATCAGGAACATTTCCACAGTTAACAATTGTTTAAGTCAATAAATTTTACTGCTGCTTTGGATGTTCTTGTGTCTTGGTGCCAGGGCAAAACTTATACCATCTGTTGTGTAGCCATGGATACTTTAATGTATTTTAAATATTTTATACCATTAGCAATGATGTAATGACCATGTGTTGACATGCTTTTTGTAGAAAGTATCTGATAATAGGTATGTGCACATTAAAATTTTTATTGTTATTGATAAATTGTCCTAAAATAAATTGAAGCCATTTATCAACCTGTCAAGAATGTGTGAATGTGTTTCCTGTTTTCTCATTCAAGTTTTCTATCTGGATAATGTACTAGAATAACATTTAAAGTAAAAAAAAAATCAAGAAAATTATACAGTATTGATTTTTCTGTCATTTCAATTGCTTTTCCATGATATCCTATTCAATATCTACCTTCCATCTTCTATGTAGGAGAGGTAGGTAGCAGGATCAAAACAATTTGTAGACTCCTATAGCACAAGAAGTAAAATCAAGAATCAACAAATGGGATGGATTCAAACTAAAAAGCTTCTTCTCAGCAAAAGAAATAATCAATGAAGTGAACAGAGAGCCGGCATTCTGGGAACAAATCTTTGCTACACACACACCCAAAAGAGCATTCATCTCCAGGATATATAAAGAACTCAAAAAACTCATCACCAAAAAAACTAACAACCCAATCAATAAATGGGCCAAAGAGCTGAACACAAACTTCACAGATGAAGATATACAATCAATCAACAGACATGAAAAAATGTTCAACATCTCTAGCAATCAGAGAAATGCAAATCACAAGTACCCTAAGATTTCATCTCAGACCAGTCAGAATGGCAATTATCAAGAATACAAACAACAGTAAGTGTTGGTGAGGTTGTGGGGAAAAAGGTACACTCATACATTGCTGGTGGAACTGCAAATTGGTGCAACCAATCTGGAAAGCAATATGGAGATTCCTTAGAAAACTTGGAATGGAACCACCATTTGAGCCTGCTATCCCTCTCCTCCATCTACACCTAGAAGACTTAAAAACAGGGCTGGGATTGTGGCTCAGCGGTAGAGCGCTTTCCTCGCATGCGTGAGGCCCTGGGTTCGATCCTCAGCACCTCGTACAAAGCAATAAAATAAAGACATTGTGTCCATCTACAACTAAAAAAAAAAAAATTAAAAAAAAAAGACTTAAAAACAGCGTACTACAGTGCTGCAGCCATTCAATGTTTATAGCAGCTCAATTCACAATAGCTAAACTGTGGAACTAACCTAGATACCCTTCAATAGATGAATGGATAAAGAAGCTGTGGTATATATACACAATGGAATATTACTCAGCAATAAAAGAGAATAAAATTATGGCATTTGCAGGTAAATGGATGGAGTTGGAGAATATCATGCTAAGTGAAGTAAGCCAATCTCAGAAAACCAAATGCAGAATATACTCGTTGATAAGTGGATGCTGATCCATAATGTGGGGAAGGACATGGGAACAATGGAGGAACTCTGTTCACAGGGGTGTAAGGGGGGAGGGGGCATGGGGACAGTAAAGGTGGTGGAATATGATGGTCATCATAGCCCTAACTTTATGTATGACTGCATGTATGTTGTGATTCTATATCACTTACAACCAGAGAAGTGAAATGTTATCCTCTAAAAAACAAAAAGAATTAAAAAAACCAACTTGTAATATAATCAACATATATACTGTTATCTACAAAATGAACATATGTCCTTTTAGATATGAACATAAGTATATATTTTGTAAATCCAGAAATAAGTGTTTACATGTAGCATCCTATTGATTTATAATTTGTTAAAATATCTTAAGTTTAATAGGACACAAAAGTCACAAGTAATTTAATGTTTTTATCAAGACACCTTTATCCTAAATAAATTTGTTATCAATAGAAAGAAAATAGAAAATTATCAATAGAAAATTCTTATCAATGGAAAATGTTATTTATGCTCAATAAAATTCTCTTACATATTTAATCTCTGGTGCATATTGTATAGTTAAGAATAATACAAATAAAATACTTAAAAACATTTTTATTTTAAATACATATTTTCTATATAAAGTTGAAACTATTTAAATATCAAATGCCTTAATTTTTTTACCATTTTTTATTGATGACAAAATATATTTTATTAGATCTTCAAAATAAAAATATAAGGAATTAACACTATAATTTTAATTTTTTTCACTTTTTCTTAATTGAAAATTCAGACTTTGTGAAGGAAATAAGATTATATTACAATTCAGTAGAAAAATATGGCTCAGTATAAACAGTAGATTACTACCTGCCCACTCAATTAAGACAGAAAGATGCACTACATATTTTCTTCCTCTTTATTTTAGCCAGACTGATAATGAGCCAGGACTGACTGGTATCACTATTGCCTGTTCTGGTAGATCTGACATTCAATCTGATTGATTGGTACTTGAGCTGTGTTGGCTTTGAATACTTGAATATTATACCTGATTACATCTCACTCCATATCAAATCAGTCTTCAGGAACTATAATTTCTATCTCATAATCCTTTCTACAATATGTCTATTTCTCAACATTGTCACTTAGTTTTTTAAAACAAGACAGTGTCCTCTCTCTTTCTGAATACTAAAATAAATTCCAGACTCCTAAATCAAGACTATTGCAATGATCCTTACATGATTTCAACATTTTTAAGACAAAGTTCCAAATCATTTGCATGATATGAAGTGTGTGTATATATATATTTTATTTATTTATTATTATTTTTTAAATATGGCACAACAAAGTCAATGTATCTGGGTTAAAATATTTTGGCTTCAACGTTTCTCATTTCTTTGACTTGTGAGAGAAGATTTAATGTCTCTTGGTTTGAAGTTTTCATTCATTAAATATTGTTTAATGAAACTATTGCGTAGAGATTGTAACAAATCTAGAACATGTCAGCTTTTCAATAAATATTAGCATTTCGCCATAAACACCACTACCGTCATTGTCAAATTTGGCTTCAATATTAAAATTATGCCCCTGCCAATTACAGTTTCATCTGTTTCTGATCTAAAAATTGAAATATAGACATTGATATTAACATACAACCACATGAATAATTTTAGTTCTCAATTTTTTTTTAATTTTTAAAATATTTTTTAGTTGTAGATGGACAAATGTCTTTATTTTATTGTTTTGTATGTGGTGCTGAGGATCGAACCCAGGGCCTCACGCATGCGAGGCAAGCGCTTTACCACTGAGCTACAATCCCAGCCCTAGTTCTCAATTTTGTTGAGATTAATTTTATTATTAAAACTGTCAATATTTATACATGCACAACTTGAAATTTGATATATATATATACTCTGAAATAAATTTAAGTATTCAAATTTCAGAACTTGTACTTTATCATAGGATGCCACTTAAGGTTAAACATTCAGTGTCATTTGCAACTGTGGCATTCTCATGTGTTCCTGCCAAATTTACAGCACAGTCTGCTATGGTAGCTGCAGGATGAGATGGTATCTTTATATGATACTGTATAACCTTCTCCAGCTTTCACAGCACGTCATAGATGGGAGCTGCCTGACTTGAACATGCCATTCTCTATTTGCAAGGCTTCTACTGCAATTTATTCAGTATACTAAGATCTACACATTTTTTAACCTTTGCTCTGTATCATTCCAGTACTAGAGATTCTGTATAAACCATTGCTTGTTTCTACTTGTGGATGTTGTGGGTGATGCTACAGCACAATAGGAGTTTTCACCATCTAGGTGACAAATCAGCAATTGCTTTCATCTGATTAATAATAAATGACCTTGTTTCAGAGTGTCATTCAAAGTGTCTCTTTTATGTGGTCACTGTTAAGGCCAAATGTTTTGGTGTGAATTGAGTCAAAACACAGTGTCTGGGCTAAGAATTTGAGGAGCATATTATAGACAATAACCTCTAGGCAGAGTGAGGTAATAGTAGCAGTGGATCAGGGAATGAGGAAAAGCCAATAAGAGATGCACAAATGATATAACTGGTAGAGGCAATGAGCGCTTAACCAAGTTTGGACCTTGTAAACATTCCAGAATGTTCTCTAGAATAATCCAATAGATGTGAAATTGGGGCATTTATCCATAATTTTCATTTTTACTTCTTCAGAGGTGGATGTTGAAATTGTGAATCCCAACGTTGCTGAATTGTGTGAGTTTGTGGAATGCATGAGTTTGGGGGCAGATGGGGGTGGGAGGGCATGGCTCATAACTGAGGTGGGGCATTGTAAGTATGCACGGAACTTTCCGTCAGTCCAAGAGAACAAGTACGTGAAGATAAAATACAGGTCATTAAAATCTCAAAAGAAATTTACTTGTGAAAACAATAGCCACTATTCCATTGGAATGGTAACAGGAAGAATCTGATTGCAATGAGCTGAAGAGGGGAGGAGGATAAGGACATAGTGCAGGAAGTCTGTAAGAGTCATTCAAGAAATTTGGGGCAAAATAGAACAAATAAGATGATAGAGGATAGTATAATTCAATGCTAGGAAGTTTTTTTTTTTCCTCTTTCATTCTTTTAATACAAGAGATACTCATGTAAATGTTATACCAAGTGCCATGAGGAGGGTGATTCTGAAGAGGAGATGATTTCAGTAGCAAAGTTCCCAGAGATGACGTCAGGATGAAGTCTGGGGTAGAGATCAGAAATGCACCTTGCTTTGACCAATAGCATTCGTGGGACAATGAAGCACTTCCTGTGGGCAGAGGCTCTGAGAGGCGGGGCTTATTTGTACCTTTCTCTCTTCCTTTTTCCACATTGCCTGGCAATATTCCAGATACTTTGGTCCTGGATTCTGTAAGAAGAGCAATGATGATGTGGGAGCAGAGCAATCAAAGTTCTTTGATGGATATACAACAAGAGGAAGAAAGAAACTGTTATGTTTAAGCCATGGATAATTTGTCTTAAATGTTATGGGACTGATCAACAGACATTTTTTGATAAAGACAAAAAAGAAAACATTTAATTTGGGATATGGATGCTGACTTGTTGAGAAAGTTTGTTGGTGAAAAAAATAAAAGATTAGAAGATTTGTGAATGATTATTTACATTTTCATAATTAATTATGAGGCACAGCATCAGGTAGATGTAAGGGGAGCTTAAGTATATTAGAGTACTGAAGATAAAGAAGAGACTTGAAATGGTTTTACGGACAGTGAGAAAATAATTACACTAAGAAATAAAAACATCTTGCCTACAGCAGAGAGTAACCTTTTGAGACTTTTTTTAACTAATTTAAATGAAATTTATTAGTATTATTATATTAAGAAACCAGGTAGCATTTTGGCACATGCACAAAAATATTTTCAAAGCAATTCAAGAATCCAGTAAAAAATTTTTTGTGTTGTGTGTGTGTGTGAGAGAGAGAAAGATTTTTTTCAATTATTCTATGTGCTCCCTTGTAATGGCTTGAAATTATACCCATTTCTCTTTCTACTATACTACTTGTGATGTCAAAATATTTTACTTTTTAAGTGCCATGGTACCAAGTTGACTACGTTAAAATGTTCCATCGCTTAGTAATCTGATTCTAATATCATATATTTTCTTTTGTGGCTGTTGCTGGTCTGATGTGTGAAGTCATCATGATTCTTACTCAGAGACAAAGTGTATACACATTTTATTTTTTTAAATGGGAGGCTTGTATTTCCCAAACCTTTAAAAGTTTACCTTATGAAATAATTGTCCAGCATTCCAGACTTCCACACATAGAGGTTATTGGGAATCTTTCTAAGTTTTACAGCTACTACATTTTTTATGAAAGTAATCATGTTATTTTATGCTAATGAAATTTGTCTAATTTACATGTATTCATTAGTAAATTGAATAGACCCTTCTTAATAGTCATTATTTTAGGTTTTTTAAATAATTAAGCTTGGAATTATATGGAGCAGCCTAAAAAATTTTGGAACTCTGATGGAAAATGCTAAGTTCAACTTATTTAATAAGATAATGGCAAAAGCTAATTCTTGTGGACACTCTTCTGCAAATTTTACATTTATCTGTATGTAAAACAAACTTAAAAATTGAATGATTTTTAACAATAGTTAATTTGTTTTTATTAAAATGGATCTTATTGATTTTTTAAAATACAAAGATTGCCTTGAAGAGTTTTGTCTGTGCAATAGCTATTGAGTAGTCATATGAGCAGGAGAGTACATGAGGGTAGGGTGCATTTTAGAACCCAGGAACCACCCATTTGATCCATTTTTCCCTTTGTTCTTCCTTCACTGTGCCATTGAGTAACTTTAAAAAATTCTGACGCAATTTACACAATGCAGTCTTACTGTTTTTTTTTTTTTTTTTTTTGGTACTGGGGATTGAACTCAGGGGCACTTGACCACTGAGCCAGATCCCCAGACCTATTTTGTGTTTTATGTAGAGACAGGGTCTCACTGAGGTGCTTAGCGCCTCGCCATTGCTGAGACTGGCTTTGAACTCGTGATTCTCCTGTCTCAGCCTCCCTAAGTGCTGGGACTACAGGCTTGAGCCACCACGCCCGGCTGCAGTCTTATTCTTTTGTGTTAAAAATGCAGCATGCATATTTTCATTACCATAACTACCAAAATCTGAAAGTAAAAATCTGTATATAATTGTATTAAGTAGATAACCAATTCAAACTGACAAAGAATTAATGATGGAGACTCTTTGAAGGGGATTTTTGAATAAAGAGGTAAAGGAGATAGATGTCTTGTCAGTATTTAAAACATCATTAATTGATTCGATTGGGTCCTTAAAATATACTTAACTAACATTGAAAGTTCTTTTTCAAAGCATTATTTTAATATGCCAAAACTCTCTTTATGAACTTGTACAGTGATCTTTGTCTTTGTGTCAGCATAAATGACAAAGTCAAGTGAATAACCTTAGGAAGACTGTATTGATTGGTATCCAGGACAGTAAGACTATTATAGGAACTTATATAAATCATCTGCTTCTAAACTAATGCATGTCTTGGAGCTATAGTCAGCTTGATGAAAGCTAATTTGGAGAAAATATATTTTCTATGAGTCCTTGATGGTATAACTGTAGACTATGCATCACAAAATACTAGTGACAATATTTAGAATATGTAAAAATTCATGAATAATGTATGATGATCTTAGCCTTTAATAGTATCTTAATAATAGTATCAGATAATTTATTTTCCATGGAGTTATTCAGGGATTTTTTTTAAGAGATGAGAGTGTCTTCTGTAGAATCCATGTATCCCATATTTTGAAAAACATTTTATATATTTCACATAAGGTAAGGATGAGAGTGAACCTTTCACCAAAACTATTCTTTCTTTGTATTTTCATTCTTTAGTATCAGTTATAAAATTAATCATTGTAGAGGTAGGAACTTCAGTTGACAATTAAAATTGAACATATCCATTCATTTTTTTGGTGAAGTGTTTAAATAGCAGAGTTATTATTTATGAGCAGAGACATTTCATGAGACAAAAGGTGGTTCCTCAGGCATATTTAGTTTCTTGGCAACAGAGGCAGATGCATAACAATTTTCCAGTTTCCAAGTCTTTTCACTGCCTATTTTCTGAAAAGTCTCCTGCTCATCCTATAGACAGGCAATACCAGCATTAAATCAAAAGCAACATATATGACAGAGTGGAGTGATTAAAAGAAATCATATCTTAACAATAATACTGGGCAAGTACAACATCTATATTCTGATGGCTAAACATTAAAATGCCTTGACTATCCATAATGGTGAGCATTCTATTATTTCTAACTCAAATAATTCCTGTTTCAACTTTAGACCTGATGTCAAAAAAAAAAAAGACAAAATGTTCTTCATAATCTAACATGATTCATAGAAATACAGGAGGTCAGGTAATTTATGAGTGAACTATTCAGTTACTGAGTCACATGCTGTCCCATGGACACGGGTATCTGGATAGCTCCCACAAATTGCCTGAGCACTACCTGATTAAGAGTTGGCTTCATTTCCTCAGATTAGATCAGATTACTTGAAATAGCGAGGAAAACTCAGGAGCTAAGAGATTGAGGGGTCTGACTGATGCCTAAGAAAAGCCACACTGACCAGCAGGTGAAAATCCTTCACCCCATGAACAGATACTTGAGTGACAGAGACCCTATGACGGAGGGGTTGTCTTCATATCCATGATTGATCCCAAACAGCACTCCAGCGCCAATCTTGCTAACCATAGCAATCAAATAGGACCTTCCTTGGTCCTTATTCACATTTTTGTCTACTTCAAATTTAAATGATTGACAGTAGCTAATTATACGAGTTTTCTAACACTGCCTTAACAAAACATTACTAATTTAGAACTCTAAAATGATGCAAATTTATTATCTTATTGTTCACAGGTTGAAATTCTTACTAGAGCCTCATTAAGCTAAAATTAAGGTGTCAGTAAGGCAGCATTTCTTTCTGGTGGCCACGGAGGTGAATCCATTTCTTTTTAATTTCAGTATGTAGATGGTCCCTTTTTCCTTGGTTCATGACTTCTTCCTTGCATATTGGAAGCCAGCAAGCAAGATTGCATTTGTTTGAACCTTCCTACATCTTCATTTCTTATCTTTATTTCCCTGTCTCTCTCTATTGTCACATTCAGGGGAACATTTCCAGTTGTAAGATGACTATAGCGGGACTGGTAGTGTTGCTCAGTAATATAGCACTTATTCCAAATGAGAAAATCTTTTCAATAAGGATTGAAAAGGTTCAATCCCTAGCACTGTAAAGTTTTTAAAGAATAATATTATAAAGCAATTACAAGTGAACTTCATACAGTACATATTAAGGTACCAACCAGAACCTTAGAGAAAAAATATTTTAAGGCAAGTATATTTTCTGAACATATAATTGCCTATTTAACTTATATTGAAGGTTCTATGTATTGAACTCTGACCTTATTAAATATGTGTTATTTAGTTTCTAGTCACAGACTCAATTTTGCATGTTATTATAAGACCTATACTCATAAATAGGCTAGCCCCTTGGCTTAAAAATTCTGCCATTTATTTCTACAAAAACTTTTATTAGAATCTATTTTGGGGGAACAGTAAATGTCATTTAAAAATAGCACTTTAAGGATGTAGAGAAAAATGAACACTGTACACTATTGGTGGAAATGTAAACAAGTGCAGCCATTATGTAAAACAGTGTGGAGGTTCCTCAAAAAGCTAAAAAAGCAGCTACCACATGATCCTGTTACCATGCCTGAGTATATACCCAAGAGAATGAGGTCAGCAGACAAAACAAGTACCCACATACCTTTCTTTATTTTGGCAAGGTCCACAGTAGGAAAACTATAGAATCAGCCTAGGCACCTGTCACAAAAGAACAGAAAAAGAAACTAAGGAAGTGGAGTGGTGGCACAGGCCTGTAATCCCAGTGACTTGGGAGACTGAGGCAGGAGGATTGCAATTCTGAGGCCAGCCTGGGAAATTCAGTGAAACCTTGTCTCAGAATAAAGATATAAAGGAATGGGAACATAGTTCAGAGGTAAAGAGCATATGGGTTTGATTCCTATTACTGCAAAAAATAAATAAGTAAATAAAATACAAAATATGGCATATATACACCAGGGAATATTATTCAGTTATAGGGAAGAATGAAATCATACCATGGGTCAAAGTGAAGGTCACCATGTTAAGTAACATAAGTCAAATGTAGAAAGAGAATGAGCACATTTTTTTCAGATATTAGAAATCTAAAACAAACAAGCAAAAAAGAGACGACCTGAAATTAGGAGAGGAACTATTAGGAAAGGGGAAGGAGGGAGGTGCCTATGTCGAAAGAGGCAAGTGGGTGAAGGGCAAAGCAAGAGAGTACACAGCAGGGCGGGTGGACAGGACTGAAACATGACATCTTCATGGGTGGAAATGCCTATCACTCTGTACCATTAATGTGAGTTAATATTTATAAGAACATATAACAACAAAATGTCAATGCTTTATACTTTTGTAAGTTATTAAAATAAGGTAAACTGGGTTTAGGATATATTTCAAAACATTTCTATAAACCTAAAATTATACTTACTATAAAAAACTCATTGAAAACAAAAATAAAAACAAGTGGAATTGATGATCTAAGTACTCAAATACTTTATCACAAATGAGTTTGATAAACTATGAAGTAAAATTTTAGAGAAATTAATTTCTGACATTATATTCTAGCTCATATCAAGATGGATTATACAATGTAGTTTCTGTCATCATTCAGGAAACTATGATTAACTCTTCAGTAGACATTGAATTTGCATAGATTATTTCAATACTTTCTTATAATTTTCATTGACTTCTAGAACATTGATCTTGGAGCTTTGGTTCTGTACACAGCTCAAAATTCAATGAGCTAAAATGGTAATATCTAGAGACAGGGTAGTTCTGACTTCTTTTCCCTATTCACAAATGACTGCTATACAAATGATACAAAATTAATGAATGAATAAACATATAATGCTTCGGAACATGATATGAGTTTCATGAGTACCCTATTGCAAGTAAGATTATTTTTTTCTGAATTGACTTCGATCCTTACAATGATTAACTTTTTATTATTTATACAGGCACAGATTTAATTTCATGGCATGATTTAAATATTTATGTAGTTTTCCTTCATAATTAACAAATGGTTGTTAATCAATTATTGGCTATTAAGTGGCACCAGTTGTTTTAGGGACTTATGCACTTTAATGAAAACACATGTACTACCTGCTTTAAGAGCCTCCCATTCTGCATGAGGAGGCTAGATTAACACATCTACAATCAGAGAACATTGTCCTAAATTATGTCACTAATTAGAAACTATGAATTACAGAACAATGCAATGCTACTCTACCTAATAAAAGAGAGATGGATAAGGAACTCAATTATAGAGGAAAATTATAAAAGATTAATTTTTGATAAATCATGAAAGAAAATAATATATAAAATAAAGTGGAAGTTGGATAATGAATGATAAGTTAGGAAGAGAATATGTCATGTTATAAAGGTACACTCTAAGAATTATAAGGATATATTTAGATTACAGAGAAAATATTTCAATTAAAATTGTGACTTTATAGAAAATAATTGTGAGAAAAAAATGATTAAACAATATAGGACCATGTAATAAGTGATCATGAATTGGTTCAACAAATGTTGTGGCTGATAAGAGCAACAGATTTGATTTAAAAATTGTTTTCTCAGAAATGTTGTGATAGGTTTATTGCATGAAAGGTGCAACATGTTTGTGTTCACCTAGGATTCATGAGAAAAGCAGGTGACCAGAAAGATCTCTTGATCTTCTGGTGATGCAGGGGCACAGGGGAGACTGGCTTTAGATGAAGAGCAGGCAGACAGAGTTAGTGCCACCAGGATACTTTTCTTACAGATGAAGAGAAAAGAACCCGAATAAATAACCACAGCACCACTCTGCCCTGGGATGGTGGAGATCAGTCCTAGACTGGGGATCCTGTGACAATATCATCAATGCATCACAGGGGACCAGAGCCCTAACAAAACTCAGACCCACCTCCTATCTGATGAGATGAACTTTGTTCCCCTCAATGATAGAAGTAAAAATCCAGGTGATGGGATGCTTCAGGAGAAAGAAGTGAAAATCGGTAGCCATGTCATGATATGTATGAAGAGAAACTCACTGGTTATTTATAATTTAATTTAAAAATGATGCAGACAGCTGGATATCTATTTGAATCATGGTCTCTGCAATTATTACAGAGCTTGGGTTTACACATTCTCACCAAAATCTTTTCCCATCTTCATTTGCAGACTGTCTTTAAATAATCACTCCAGGAATTGCTAGATGATATTGACTCAGCCCAGCTAGAAAATTTTATACAGAGTGGAAACAACTTGGTCATTAAGCATTTAGGAAATTTGTTCTAAATATGGTCATATCTTCCTAGGTATGCTCCACATGAAAGATTTTATCCCAAAAGAGAAAGAGAGAGACAGACAGACAGTGTGTGTGTGTGTGTGTGTGTGTGTGTGTGTGCGCGCGCGCGTGTGTGCGCGCGCATGCGCCAAATTTCAAAAGCCCAAATCCATCCATTGTCTCCTAAACAACACTAGCCTATTCTTAATTTCATAAAGAATATAACCATGCTATTGTCAAATTGAAATTGTGATTTTCCAGGTTTAAGAATGTCTATGAGAAAAACGGCGCAATATACATTTGCAAAAGCAATTCTCTGGCAAAGTTCCACTAACATATCATCTTGCATGTCTGAGCTGTTACGAAGAGAAGTCCCTTCAGCAAATGCAACTCAGAGATTAATCGGTGCATTTTCCATCATATGTTTACCAAGACAGTGTGACATTTATGAAGGAACTTCCTATATCCTTGATGTATCAGTTCCTTGTGTTTTCTAAGGTGAATATAAGTACCAGAACAAAAAGGCCTGAGATAAGAGCAGTAGGTTATCTGCTCTAATTACAATCAGTACTTAGTGGTGCTCATTTCAGAATAGGTACAATGCCTAATTTATTGGCAAGAGTGTAGGTGCTAATTTTGCTTGTAAATGAAAAGAACAAGTGTTTGCCAATTAAATCAAGCAGCTGCTTCACAGTCAGTAATACTAATAGCTACAACAAAACTCTAAGCCATTACTCTAAATTGTTTAATGAACTGCTTTTAATATGTAGTAAACTATAACCCTCATTCCTGAAAAATGCTGGGCTAGAGCTTAGTTATTCAACTTTAATTGACCTCTCAGTGGCTTTCCTGCACTTATTATGGTAAGGTAGAACCAAGCTTTAACAACTACATTGAATAGAGATTGGCATAATAGTATGTTTAAATCCGGACATGTTTGATGTGATTGTGACTGGTATTCATAGTTATGGTCTTTTATGTATTCAGTTGTTTTCTGTGATGGTGTTTAGAATGTTTTTCAGCTATGTGTTTTAGTTATAAAGGACATTACTAGCTTGCTCAGTTGTTTTTCTATCCATTGTTATCTAAATCACATCCTTATTTGATAAGATGATAGACAAAGACAGAAAACTATAAGTTCAATCATAATTTTCTTAGATTAATAATTGAACATGACATATTTTGAAAACATCACAGAACATTTCATTAAAATTTATAATTTGTTAAATATTGAAAAGTTTTATGTCAGCCTATATTCTGGTACTAGGAAGCTTTCATTCTTTTGGAAATATGTTAAAGGTCTACATACCCATCCTATAATGATTAACACTGTCTGTCAAAATCTTGTGTCATTATCAGAACAATTAACCACCCTTTGCTTCATTACTCTCAAATATCATCACTCTGAAAATTCCATTTTCAAATAGGAACTCAGAGGCATGCTGAATTCATAGATACATAGTATAATGATAACATCTGTCATGTCAAAACCATCTTTGGAAATTTGTAATTAGTATTTGGAAACACCTTCTTGTATGAGGTGTCTGTCATAAAAGTCCGTAACTCTCTGTGGTATTTTGGGTAAAACAAAAAATATAAAGCAAATTTAATTAACATCATCGCTCTATTTAAAATGGTACTTGGTAAATTAAGTATCTATAGTCAGGAAACTGAATGCCATCAATTAAGAGCACTCTGTAACTCATACAGAATTATTGACAATTGTAACAGGTTAGCATAAGTATGTATTTCATAATGTGTAGTTAGGTTTAGCTTGCTAAGATATATGTTCAAAATTTTGTTCAGGGAGGGAATTAGAGAATTTAAATACATTTTAATTTCTGGCCAAAATATAGTCACTTAGAGTGTTAATTAAAATTTATCAAAGAATATCAAAGCCATATTCCTTACCAGCAATCAGATCATTTGTATATGGAAAACAGTTGGAACTTTTAAAATATTTTTCAGTAGTTACAAAGCAAAATGATTAAAAGCAATGAAATATTTAAATGAGCATTCAGCAGTGAACATGAGGAAAAATTAAAATAATTTTGATTATGGTATGTCCCACACTAAAATAGGGTTCAAGAAGTTTATCTACAAACTATTTTGAAAAACGTGTTAAAATATTTCCTTCTTCAAAATTCACAATGGGAGTACTGTTTGAAAATATGTTGTGTATATAACAAGTGTTTCAGGGGTAGAAATGTTTACAGATGTGTTATTGTTTCTGTTGCTGTGTAACAATTTACCATATATTTAGCAGTTTAAAACAACAATACAAAGCATTACCTTACAGTTCCTGTAGGTTAGAGCGCCAGTACCTCCTGGTTGGGATGTGTGCTCAGGGTGTTAAACACACCCAGGAGTCAGCCAGGCTAAATTATGATATGGAAGTTCTGCAGAAAGCCCACTTTCAAGTTGAACTCCAAAGCAGTTGAATTCCATTGTGGGACAGAGGTCTCCCTTTAGAACAGTTAGCTGGGGCTCCTCAGGCCCTGCAAGATACCCACATTACTTGTCACAAGGCCCCTTTGTCATTAATCCAGAAAAAATGTATCGAACCTCTGCCTTTTTGTGTCCCTGGCCTCCCCTTCCAGAACCAGTTCTAAAGAGTTTATGCGATGGGGGCAGACCCATTGATAAAATCTTTATATTCTTAGGTCAATTGATTGGGGAACTTACTTGTATCTACAAAATTGCTTCAAGAAAACAGCAGTAACTAGATTACTATCTAACTGAATAATTTAGCAAACGTTATATATAAGGGCATGAAAATATTGAGACCATTTTTGAGTTCTCTGTATACTAAGACATCAGCCCATTACTCCTGTATTGAACTCTTTCTGTGAAAAATAAATAAACCTATTTAAGAAAGTGTTGTGATATCAGGAAAGGGATAAAGAATAAAGAAAGCTAGATGCCTAGGTGAAAACCCATTCTGTACATTTTAAAAGGTAGTAATTGAAGTAACAGTAGATAGCAGAGGAAATGGTGTCTCTAGATTGTACATTTAGATCCTAATTAGTATTTGGAGATATTTAAATTACAGGATGACATTTATTTCTAATTACTCTTGTTTCCTTGAACATGACTATAGGACAAGACTGAACAATGTAGCCTTGGCATTAATTAGCTTCCAAGTGTAATGAATATGACCATTTCAAAGGGCGATCCACACACATCATATCAAGTAGGAGTAAATCAATAGAGAAAACCTTGGCTGGGTTATCAGGAGTCAGTGTCCTACACATCTGATTCATTAGAACAATTTGTTTAGAAATAGTTTTAAACAAATTTCTGAAGATTGTTTTTTAGGTTTACTCCCACCTAAGTTGGATTTAGCTCAGAGGCAGAGTGCTTGCCCACCACATGCAAGGCCTTGGGTTTGGTTCTCAACCCTGAAAAAAAGAAAAAGAAAAGATTTACTCCCATTGTCCCATCTAAAAATTTGAAAATTTGCAACTTCATATACTATTATTTTGCTGTTATATAGCACTCCCTTATCTGCTGGGGAAACATTCTAAGACTCCCAATGGTGCTAAAATCAAATGCCCTACTAAGCCCTAGGCACACTACTTTTTTCTTCACTTTCCTGAATGCCCTTTAGCTTTCCCACATTTTACCACAATTAGCCTGCCCTTCCATATTTGATGCCCTGGTGTCTCCTTTGAATCTTTTCTCTTGTACTTTGGGGGCATAATTAGAAAACTAAGGGTCATTTGAAAACAGACATGGCAATACCTGTACAGTCACCCTAAGAACTGAGAAGACTATGAAGTAACTAAGGTATGGCAACATATAGAGTAGGATATACAGAATAAAAGGAAGACTCAAGTCCCTAGAGGGATAGAGTAGGGCATAATGGGATTTCATTATGACACTCACAATTTTAAAATGCATGCATTGTTTATTTCTAGAATGTTCCATTTAATATTTTCAAACCTCAGTTGATCACAGGTAACTGCAACTGTGGCAAATGAAACTATGGACAAGTCAAGACTGTTGATGTCTTATACATGTGTGCTTACCCTAGTGAGTCAAAGTGCTGTGTGGATAGTTGTCTTACCCACAACAGGACCACATTGCCTATTCACACCCAAGAGGAGAATAGCTGATTCACTGGAATTAACAGTGAACCACAGATCCTGTTAGATTTCCACTGGTTTTATATGACAAAAATTACTGAGTCTTTCAAGATTTTTTGCTTGAGACAGAAGCATGTAGTTCAGGATAATACCCTCATTGATGCTATAAAGGTGATTCTTTCTAGGGCTATATGTATGCAGTAATTTGGAATTAATTATTTTCAAAACAACCATATTTGCAATTATCAAGTGTTCAAAACTAAAAGTAAAAATAAGATTAGTCAGGTAGAGCCAGAGAAAAAATTGAAGAATATCAAAGAAAAATGGATGAGAAACATCAATTTCTACATTTTATATTAAACTGACAGAAGATAAAAATATTTCTAGACCTAAAATCCACAATTTTGTCTTAAAATCCATGAAATATCTGTTTTTATTTTCAGAAAACAAAAAATTCCTCCCAATAAGATATTTATAATTCAAGTTTATATAAATATGTCTATATATATATATACATAGTGTGTATATATGCATATATTTGTATATATATAATATACATATATTTATACATACATGTATATAAATATGAAAACAATGGTACTATCCATTTGTCATTGCTCTAATAAAATACCTGAGACAGGATAACTTTGTAAAGTAAACAGGTTTATTCAGTTCACAGTTATCTGGATTCAAGGGCACGGTAATGACATCAGCTCAGCTCTGGTGAGAATCATAGATGGTGCACGTATGCATGACAGAAAGTCCAACACCAGACAGTAGTCAGAAAGCAATTCTGAGATTGAACTCACTCTTATAACAACGTACTTTCACAAGAACATATTATAGGAGACAACCATTTTCTTCTGAGAGCAATAGCCCCAATGACCTAAAGACCTACTCTAAAGTTACTCCTCTTAAAGATTTCACACTGTCTCCCAAAATTGCCATTTGGGAACCAAACTTCCAACAAATGAAACTTTGTGGTCATATACACAAGATCCAAACCCTAGCAATGATATCTACTATCTATCTATCTATCTACATCCAATTTTTTTAACCATCAATCTATTCAATGAGATTCTATAGAATAATAGGGATTATGAATTTTAACATACATCAAATTATATGACTATAGCTTTTTTTGAAGAATGGGCAGATAAATTGATTATCTAAGAAATGTTGATATTCATCTCATAGAATATTATATCTCAGAAAATATTTTGCAGTGCTGAGTATGAATATGTTCCTAAAACTTAACTATAGGTTTAAGCAAGATAAATTTTTTTAGAATTACATTTTTTACTTACTGTTACAGAACCTTGTAGACATTCTGTGATCTTTTGTAATCTCTTTTCCACCTGCACATAAGTGAGGTGATGTCTGTATCACCCTCAAGCTTATCATTAGTTTATAAAAATTATAGCCAATGATAATTTAAAAATATTAGGTTATGAAATAAATGTCATATCTAATGTTTCTTTTCAATAAACATTTTGTTATGCAAATTCCAAATATATAAGTGTAAACAGAATTGTGTAACTAGAATCTATTTACTTATAACCCAGATTTAGTAGCTATCTTTATTCTATCATTATCATTTTATCTATACCCCTATGATCTCCTTTCTACTACTCAATAATGATGATGATAATTACAGCTCTTTATTGAGGTAAAATTATAAATAATATTATGGTATAGAGTCTGGCTTATTGAAATGGCTAATAATATAAAATGTATTATATTATTAATACATTTATAACCTTGGAAAGAATATAACCTTGGAAAGAATATAGACAACTTTTTACAAAATTGAAAAATAAAGATCATATAAAAATACAAATAAAATATTAAATGTAGATATAGCTAAGAAGCAGTTTCTGATACACATGCATATATTCAGAAAAACTCTGCTAAGTTACTTCAAAGAAATTATTTCAGATATACTTTTAATATTGAGAAATCACTCTCAATAAATGCAAAAATTTTAAATAAATATATTTTAAATATATATATTTTAAATAAATATTTTCTACATATCTATCAAAGCAACTTACTTACTAATAAGTTAATATCAGAAAAGGTACTTATTAGTTGTTCTCATTACACTTTTTCCCTTCAAAATAGTAAAATTTTCCTACAGATATGTTATGCTTTGGGGTTAATAATTTTCTTATGTTCTTCTGGAATAAAAATGCAAAGCCTCTTCCTAATCTCAAAAGACTATTTCTTAGAGTACAATTTTTCATCCAGAAATGAATTCAATGATCCAAATTTATAAACATCGCACAGCCTTTAGTCTGTGTCTACCTGGTTACATGCATCTCTAACCCCTGGGATGAAACTAAATAGCCTTTTGGAAATTGCTTTTGAGAAAGTTAATGTGAATTACTGGTATCCAAATTACCCATCAATCTCTCTCTCTCTCTCTCTCTTTTTTTTTTTTTTTTTTTTTTGGTACCAGGGATTGAACCCAAAGGCACTTAACCAATGAGCCATATCCCCAGCCCTTTTAATTTTTTTATTTAGAAACAGGGTCTCACTAAGTTGCTTAGGGCCTCACTAAATTGCTGAGGCTTTGGATTTGTGATTTCCGGCCTCAGTCAGCCTGCAGAGTGGCTGGGATTACAGGTGTACGCCACCTTGCCCAACCATCAATCTCCTCTAGATAGCTCAAGTCATCATTTCTCTAGTCTCTGGTTGACATGAATTGGTTTCTCTGGCCCTGTTCACATCTCAGGATTAACTGTGTTAAAGAAAAAACACTTACACTTATTAAAATGGTAAGAAATGATTCAGAACTCCATTCCATAAAATAGATGTCAAGATTTTTCAGTGGAGAAGAGTGATCAGGCAAAGAGAGCTGGATATTTAGAAACGATGAATAATCTGAATGAGGAGGTGAGGGGATGGAAAATTGTAAATGGATAGGGAAGACTCTTACTAGACAGGAGTCTTGATGAAGCCAGGCCAAGACCTTAGTTGTCAAAGGTTGGGGATGAGGCTTATGCTAAGATATGGAGGGTGATCAGATAACATGAATGGTAGCTTCTCTGTGAACTGACCTGGCAGCGTTGTTGCTGAAACTGGGCTGAGCAACCCGAGACAGGTTGGAACTGAAGGCTTAGACCTTGTTCTGAAGAGTGGCAAGTTTTGAGGAAGCATTTGTCAGCAGTGCTCAGCTTGTGGATGGGTAATCTTTTCACCTCGCCCTCTTTAGGCTCCTGCCTGCCTGGGTGAAGTGCAAAACAAGCAGCCACAAGTTCAGAGAATCCACTCGCTGAGGCTTCTGTAGTTTTCTGAAAACATCACCTGACCCCCCATCTAGATTGCCTAAGAATACGGATTTAGTGTCTGGAAACTGTTTAAGTTGGTAATCTTAAATGTTGATTTTTCTCTAAAGAAAATCGAAAAAGAAGGAGCTTTGCCTTTGTAACCATCTCTGTGGCTCTCAGTACATTCCCTTGCTCATTACAGTGCCTGATCTTTTCCTTCCAATTTAGTGTACAGTGTGTGCTAAGGATATTTATCAACAGTGAGTTGAAGGCAGATTTCAGTTTGTAGACAGAACCCAGGACATCCTGTGGCTGTGTTTACAATCATTAGATGTCTTACTTCCCAAAACTCTACAAGTGACATTCTTGGGTGTTGACTGCTTACTAGAATATATTTTTATTCTCTTGCTACTGTGGCCTACATTGTTGCTCGAAACACAAAGAACTTTCTGTTTCTTTTCCTTTTTTTTTCCCTGAGTTCCTTCATTATATTGAGGTAGTGTCCACTTTCTCCCATGACTTCTCTTCCTTTTATACTGAAATTTTTTTGATTCAGTAGTTAGAAGAATTTCAGACAGAGAGCAAGCTTAGTCACTGGGAGTAAGTGTTGGAACATATCAATTCATAGAGGAAAATGATAATTTCTCCTTAGTCCAATGCTACAGCATCAGATTCTGTTGCTGAATGTCAAGTGCCAAGACCGTCTAGCCAGTGTAAATCTATTGTAGTCCTGGTTGTTGTCTCACCTAAGATCCTTTCAGATACAAGAACACTAAAGACAAATAAAAATCATGAAAGTTTTTGAGAACTGATTTTGTCACATAAAAAGAAGTCTAGGTATAGGGCAGTGTGACAGATAGACTCCAGAGTGGCCCCCATGATCACTTCCACCAGGTGCACATGCAGTAAGAAAGAAACTGTAGCTTGTTTCTAGTCAGTAGAGCATGGCAAAGTTAATGGATGCACGTGCTTCTATGTACATGATCACACAATGTGAGATTATAAAGCACTCACCACAAGATATCTTCTGGACAGCTCTGAGAAAGCAAGAATTCTTTTGTTACCACCTATATGCCAAGGAACTGAGGATGTCTTGTAGCTAATAGCAAGGAAGGTGAAGCCTAAGTCTGACATCTCTTCAGGATATTCCAACAACCATATCAGTTCGAAAACAGATTCTTCCCTAGTCAAGCTGCATGTGAGACCACAATCCTTATGAAATCCTGAAACACAGGACCCAGCTGTGCTGAACTCAGACCACTGACTCATAGAACCTGTAATAAACCTGCATTATTTTCAACTTCTAAGTCATGATTATGTTGTTATACAGCAGTATAACTACTGCAAGCAAGTGGAACGCTGGATAATTCAGCAGTTCAGAAACAGCTTTTGTTCCAAATTGAGGTTGTTGCTGCCAAATCAACCATCTCAAGCTTAGTGGTGTAAAACAATCATTTTATATCGTTTGGCTCATGATTTGAGTCAGAAATTTTGACAAAGTTCAACCAAGTGAGTCTTTTGTTCCTCAGTGGTATTTAGTTCATGGTTGATTTAGTCTTGAAGGTCCAAAAAGAATTCACTCGCAGGCTTTGTACCTTGGCAAGGATGGCTAGATGTTTAGAAGACTGGGGTCAGCTGAGCCCCCTCCCCTCTCAATACAGTCACAGGCTCCTTCCCTGTGGTCTCTCCAGTTGGATTACTCACATGGCAGATAAAGGTTTTCTGAACCAGTGATCAAGGAGATAAAAGAGGAAATGGATCCCTCTCTGGGAGGTCCACCTACTGTCCAAAGCAATTACAGATCCTGATCAGATGCAAGAAAAAGATCACAGACTCTCAATGACAGCATTGTTCAAGAAAGCATTGTTGTTTTTTTTTTTTTTTAACTCTCTTTAATCTATCACAGTAAGTATCTTAATTATTTTCTGAAGGTTAAAAGGTGTTTTCCCAGTGCCTGTATTTCTTCTTCTTCTTCTTCTTTTTTTTTTTTTTTTTTTTTTTGTGGTGCTGAGGATTGAACCCAGTGCTTGCATGTGAGGCAAGCACTCTGCCAGCTGAGCTATACCCCCAGCCCCAAGTACCAGTATTTCTAATTTCACAATTATGTCCAAAGGTAATAAGGGAAGACATGTCCTCTATCTCTTTCAAAGACTGAGAGGAATTTTCCCGGAAGCTTTCTCTACCAGCTTGGGTAGTAGTCTCCAATCCATAGCAGTCACAGGATATTTGCAGTACACAAGCTAATATTTACATGTCGTACACAAATACCATCCAACTCTCATAAGAGCTGATGATTATTAACCTGATTCTATAGGCATTTTTCTCTTCAAGTATTCTATTCCTAATTTAGCTAACCTCTGACAATTTTATAGTAAACTTGTTAAATGATAGGGTAGCAACAAAACAGGTAAATATAAATTACTTGCTCTGACAGAATTTTTAGCTTTAGAACAGGATATAAGTAATGTGGAGGTAAATAAGTAAATATATTTTTAAATATTAGAAACTATGGAAAAGTCAGGGAGCAGAGTACATTAAAGAACAGATCATGTATGTTGTTGATGATTGTCAGAGCCAAAGACAAAACATAAATAAATGAATTTTTAAAACAAAATTAGTTTCAGGACATTCATTAGTGCAGATACAGCATAATAAGTAGAAATAATACACATTAAAATATTTGAAATTACTGAATTTACTATTCAGAAATATTTTTCAATGCTACCTCTATGATAAGTGTCAGACATAAATTTTAAGATAACTGTGTACTTATTTCTATATAATTAAAGCAGCAAATGATGGTAGCCACCTTTTATTCAAAATCATATTCTAAAAAATGTGTAATCTGCAGTGTCCAAAATATAAAACAGTGAAAGAATACCATTTTCAGCATTTAATGCTGAAATAGTCAATTAATATTCATTTTCAATGTTATACTGAAAGCATACTGCTTTCTATGGGAGAATTTCATTTTAAATTGGAGTGATGAAAAACCTTTATCATCATCAATCTTCTTCAGGAATAAGAACTTTCAGGATCATAATAACATGCCCTACACTCTGCCTCCAAGCCACCACTGAGTTTATGACATGCCACTTGATGAGGGTTTATATAAGGATGTAAGACAGGCATGAAAAGCAATTGTTCACGCTACTTCCCCATCAGCTTCATGGAAAACAATTGCTTACATCAAACGAAGTTCCTTTTTTTTACCACTTTCCACGATACAAAGTGTTCTTTATTTCTCATCTATCCTTTTCATTTCTTTCTTCCCTTCCTTCCATTTTTTTTCCTGTATGGCTCTGCATGATAGAAAAACAAACATACAAGTGTGAAAAGAAAACATATCCCTCACTTTTTTCATTGCTCAAATTCATGTCATTCTTCTTTGCAGCTGTGTCTAAAATGTTAATCAACAAAAGTGACATTATATTTTTAGAAGAATGTTAAAAAGATGGCTCCTAATATTACACTAAGTATATCTAAATCTTTTTCTTTACCATGTCTCAGTCTTGGGAGAGATTAGAAATAATTTAAAGAAAGAACATATTTTGGAGGGAAATAATTTTGGAACATATAAGGATTATTACTATTTTCATTCTTCACAGGCTAAAAGCAAATCTTCTCCTAACAGAGTTTATACATTTGCTTATAGATTAGAAAAACTAATCACTTTTGCTATCACCCAGGGTAATAACACTAAAAGAGTGCAGAATTCAGTACAAGGCTTATTCATAGCATATGAAGCGTTGCTAAGTATGGTGAACAGATTTAGGGTACTTTCTTATGGCTTACAAATATGAGTCTTTTGGGGACTTTTGAAATCATACCAGGAGTACCCTATACATTTATACTATTTACAGTGTCAGGAATAAGTGCTTTCCTGATGGAATTGGCATAGAGAATTATATGAATTATTAATATTTCTCTTCTAAACATACAATAGGTAAAGAAAAATAAATCAATGTAAATAAGTTTTATTATTTTTGTAGATTTTGGTATTTGTAGTATCAAGTTGCTTATCTAGTCTTAGATAAAGGTATGCATAGTGGCTGATCTAAAGCAATCATATACACAGAGAAATAAAGAAAAAACCAATATTTTTAATTAATATTGACCATAATTACACGGTATAAATTATTGCAACTCATGGAAATTGAGAAAATACTCCCACTACTTTCTTTCACACTTTTTTTAGTTTACTTTTTAGCTAACAGAAGAATAACTAATTGAAATTAATATTGATTTTATGGTATACCTTTCTTCTTTTAACGTTAAATACATTATGAAAGAGAAACTTGAAGATATACAGTCTATTTTTTATTATTCATCTATTATTTTGGGAAATTTGATAATTTATATCTTCCTTAAGAGTTAAAATATCTAAGTAAGATTTCACTTAGATGCATTGAGATTTCCAAAATATTAACTTGAGTAGTCAGTCATGGCTTTCATCTCTAAGGCATTATGAATTTGCCTATCTCAGATGTAACTACAAATCCAATGTCTCAAATCCAACCCTAGAAGAATCCTCATTGTTTTAACACGAGGAATTCTTCTACCTCATATAAGTAAGTGATCAAGAAAAACCACTGTGGGCTGGGAGGTGATGTTGAGAGGGCAGTAGGAAGGAACCTTACACTTGTTTTTGAAACTAAAAGAAAAGAGTTTGATATAGGAGAAACAGTTTAAAAAGGGCTGAATTAGTTAGATGGTGATTATGCTCTGAGATCCATTCCAGTCATCTGCATCTTGGCTGTTGTGTCTGACAGTCTATATGCACTTCCACATCATAGAGAGGAAATGGAAGCTGGGCCTCATCTCTCTTCTAAATTCACTAGTGTTTTCTTCTGTTACCAACTACTATCCTTTCTATCTCTGCTGTCACATCCTCTCTGATTGCTTTCTGATGTCCCCATTCCAGATATAGACCAGGGCCCATCTGATCTGCTTCCTCAGAGCATACATAGCAATGGAAAGATGTCAAGTGAAATTTTAGGAAGAGAAAGTATTTCAGAAAAATCCATCACCCACAGTCTCATAAGACATTTGATCCTTTTATAATAGTAGATGTTCTGGAATATCCAAGGCTGATTTTTATTAATGATTATATGTAAAATACCTAAAAATCACTTTCATCAGAAATCTTTTGGTATGGCCCTCTGTTTCCATGTCACTGAAGCACATTTTTGACAAGATTTTAAGCTTTGAAAAGCACAATTTTTGTAAGTATATGTATGAGTGTGTGTGATGAAACAATAATGATTATAGCCAATAATGCTAAATCATGATGAATCACATATTATCATTATATTTAAAGTATAATTATCCCTTCGGTTTTAGTTTTAATAATAGTGATGCATATAAAATCTAATAATCAGAACAGAAGTACATTAGCTATACTTTCTTATTTTTAAAGGTAATCATCTTAGTTTCTTGTTTACTCTAAAACTTAATTTTAAAATGCAATGAGTACATTTATAGCAAGACTAGTCCATCTAGTCTTCAGATGGGAAAATTTACTTTTCAGCTTGGTATTTTGCTATATTGACCTGGGATATGCATTCCAAGGGAAGAAACCATGTTAAAGTTTGGATAACATGAAAAATAAATTTATATGTATAAATTAACTGGTGGTAGTTGTGAACTCAGATTTAGAGAGCAAGATTTCTTTCAGCTACATGGACCCTCTATTTGGGAGGCTCTTGCTTGTCTGTGGATAGTTAGAATCACTCTCAGTCAGTCAGACTCACTCACTCTCCTCCAGGATGATAACAGCCTTGGCTGTCTTTCCAGACTCTGGTTCAGTTCCCATGGAGTCATCAGCTTGTTCTAGAGCTAGTGAGCAAATGCATATCCATATTTCTTTGGTTCACTATTTTATTCTCTAGTTTTTATCTTTATGAAGCATCCTGACTCTGATGTGATGAGCATGACATTATTGCATAGCATTAATGTAAAGATGATCCTATGGGATTTGGATGCAGATCACTTAGTAATGCCGCCCATTTTCCAGTTGCAGTCATCTCTGAAGGACTAATTTATCCCTTTAAAACTGTAATAGCATTCTCTTGCTTTTTGACAGACTAACAGACAGTGAGGACAATGTAAATTAACATTACATGTAATGCCTCTGGTTATTAGAATGAGAATGGGCTCCTAATTGGAATAAGTTATATTTCATGCTTGTATAATTTTATCAAAATGGATTCTACTGTCATTTATAACTAAAAAGAATAAAAAACAAAATAAACAACTAAAAAAAGAACTTAGGTTTATGAGTAGTGTATCTCTAAGTGTTTTATGTTTCTGTTTTATCATACATGAGTATATGTGAAAGCTTTACAAACATGTCTTCAGCTATATCAAGAAATAAGTATGAAATGTGCTAATTTCAAAGTATGAAATGTGCCATAATTTAATTTTATCATGTTACAAGTGATAAGCAGTATAATTTAACGTTATGAATTAAGGTACTTTACTTTGTTGATCCATTACTGTTAGAGTAACTGAGACTGGATAATTTAAGAGTAACTGAGACTGGAAGATTTATTTCTTGTTTGTTAAAGACTGGGAAGCCCATTTTGAGGGGCCTGCATCTGCCAAGGGCTTTGGTGTTACCTCATCTCATGGCAGAAATTGGAAGGGCAAGAACAACCACAAAAGAAAGAGAAAGGAAGTGAGCTAAATTCATTCTTCTATCCAGAATCTACCATGCAAAAGCTAATCCACTGCCATGATAGTGACATTGCCCCTTTCTGAGAACAGAGCCTTCATGATATAATCACCTGGCAAAAATCCCACCTCTCAACACTATTGGATTGGGGATTAAATTTCAAACACATGAACTTTAGGGGACACATTCAAACTATACCAATAGTTGATTAGAGTTGTATTTATAATTCAGATTGTATAATTAAACTACTGTGTCAGTTTGTAAAACCCAAACTAGAATGCTGTTTTCTAATTTAGATCAATAATATAATGTTCAAGTCAATACCTTCCTGCTTATTTTTAAATCATGTTCAACTTAAAATATATCAATTTTATTATTTTTTGGTAAACCAGATATCAACAATTATATGGCTGATATGTATAGTAGCCAGCACATAGTGCATAGACATTTCATGATTGTGCTTACAAATATTGCTTTAAGCTCATATCTCAGAATCAAATGAGTATATGACATATACTTTAGAACAGTGTTTTCTGAAGTTTCATAAATCTTTCAAAACTCTTTTGTGTCTAGAAGCCTAAACAATTATTTTAACAGCAATTCAATGACATTTTTGCCTTTGTCTATCTCCTTTTTTCACAACTGCCTCTTTTCAGATGCTACGTGACATATAATAACGCAATGACTTGAATGAAAAAGAGAGATTATCCGACTAACAACTTTTAACAGAAACATTAAGGAATATTTATTTAAAAAATATAGAACAGTATTAATTTTCTAGTTGAGATTTTTTATTGTCTAGGACAATACACTTATTGCTCTTTGTTAACTGTATAATCAGTGTTACTTAATCAATAAACATAATTTAAAACTCTTCACTTTTAATTTCTAGTTTCATAAATATGATCACATAAACCAAAACTCCTAGATGCAGTCAAAGTGGTTCTAGTGGGCAGGGAAGATCAATAAATTCCTCTGTAAAGTAAAATGATAGATATCAAATAATCTCATTTTTTATCTCAAGGAAATAGAAAAGGGAAAAACTAAACCAAAGACAGCAAAAGAAAGGTAATAATGAATATCAGAGTAGAAGTAAATAAAGATTAGAAAAGCAAAAAAAAAAAAAACAATAAAAATAAGAACTGGGTGAAAAACAGAAGGAATATCGGTTAGCCTTTAAGAAGACTGAGAAGAAAAAAGATAAAAGAGGAGACATTTCAAATGACATCTCAGAAATCTGAAAAAGTACTGTGAACAGTTAATCATATGACAAAAATTGGTACTATTGAAGAAATGAACAAATTCCTGGAAACATACAAACTACCAAGTTTGAGTCATGAAAAAATATAAAAAATGAACAGACTAAAGATGAATAGGAGATTTAATCAGAAACCAAAAGCCTCCTCACAAAGATAATTCCAGGATCTGAAGGGGAAATTGGTGAGTTCTACAAAACAGTTTAAAGGAAAAATTGATAATAATCCTTTGCAAAGTCTCCCAAAATATTGAAGAGAAAAGAACACTTCCAATCATTTTTTACATGACCAGCGTTATCCTTATAACAAAGTCTGTTAAGGACACTACAAGAATAGAAAATTACAGGTTAGTTTTACTGATGAATACAAATGTAAAAAGACTCAACAAAAGCCGGGCGCGGTGGCTCAAGCCTGTAATCCCAGCACTTAGGGAGGCTGAGACAGGAGAATCGCGAGTTCAAAGCCAGCCTCAGCAATGGCGAGGCGCTAAGCAACTCAGTGAGACCCTGTCTCTACATAAAACACAAAATAGGGCTGGAGATGTGGCTCAGTGGTCGAGTACCCCTGAGTTCAGTCCCCAGTACCAA
>PVHX01005445.1:0-112207 GCA_004024805.1 Geosciurus inauris | reverse complement strand
TTGGCACCAGGGACTGAACTCAGGGGCACTTGTCCACTGAGCCACATCCCAGCCCTATTTTGTGTTTTTTATGTAGAGACAGGGTCTCACTGAGTTGCTTAGTGCCTCGCCATTGCTGAGGCTGGCTTTGAACTCGCGATCCTCCTGTCTCAGCCTCCCTAAGTGCTGGGATTACAAGCGTGAGCCACCGCGCCCGGCTCTCTCTCCTTCTTTTTGTTGGGGTTGCTAAGGGTTTGTCAATTTTGTTTATTTTTTGAAGAACCAGCTTTCGGTTTTATCAATTTTTTGAATTGTTTCTTGTGTTTCAATTTCATTGATTTCAGCCCTGATTCTAATTATTTCCTGTATTCTGATTCTTATGGTGTTACTTTGTTCTTCTTTTTCTAGGGCTTTGAGTTGTAGTGTCAAGTCATTCATTTGTTGACTTTTGTATCTTTGAATATATGAGCTTAATGCAATGAACTTTCCTCTTAGCACTGCCTTCATAGTGTCTCAGAGATTTTGGTATGTTGTATCAGAGTTCTCATTTACCTCCAAGAATTTTTTTTTATCTCTTCCCTGATGTCTTCTGTTACCCATGCATTGTTCAATAGCAAATTATTGAGTCTTCAGGTGTTGTAGTGGCTTTTTTTTTTTTTTAAACTGTTACTAGTTTCTAGCTTCAGTCCATTATGGTCCAATAGAATGTGGGGTAGTATTTCTATTTTTTTTGCATTTACTAAGACTTGCATTGTGGCATAGAATATGATCTATTTTGGAGAAGAATCCATGTGCTGCTGAGAAAAATGTGTATTTGCTTGTTGAAGGGGAATATTCTATATATATCTGTTAAGTCTAGACCATTGATTATTCTATTAACTCTTGTAGATTCTTTGTTTAGTTTTTGCTTGGAAGATCTATCCAGTGGTGAGAGAGTTGTGTTAAAGTCACCCAATACTATTGTGTTGGGGTCTATTTAGTTCTTGAATTTGAGAAGGGTTTGTTTGACGAACATGGCTGCCCCATTGTTTGGGGCATAGATATTTAAGATTGTTATGTCTTGTTGATGTATGATTCCCTTAAGCAGTATAAAATGACCTTCTTTATCCTTTTTCACTAAATTTGGTTTGAAGTCTACTTTATGTGAGATGAGGAGGAAACTCCTGTTTGTTTATTCAGTCCATGGGAGTGATAAATTTTTTTCCATCCTTTCACCTTCAATCTGTGAGTGTCTCTTTCTACGAGATGTGTCTCTTGGAGGCAGCATATTGTTGGGTCTTTTTTTAAAATCCAATCTGCCTGTCTGTGTCTTTTAATTGCTGAGTTTAGGCCATTGACATTCAATGTTATTATGGAGACATGGTTTGTATTACCAGTCATTTTGGTTTATTCTTAGTTTTTAACATGACTGGGTTTCTCCTTTGATTGGCCTTTAGTGTAGCTCCACCCTCTACTGGTTTACATTGGTGTTTTTCATTTCCTTCTCATGGAATATTTTACCAAGGATGTTCTGTAGTGCCAGCTTTCTTGCTGTGAATTCTTTTAATTTTTGTTTATCTTGAAAGGTTTTTATTTCATCATAAAACCTAAAACTTAATTTTGCTGTATATAAGATTCTTGGTTGGCATCCACTGTCTTTTAGCACTTGGTATATGCTTTGCCATGATCTTCTTGCTCTCAGGGTCTGGGTTGAGAAGTCTACAGTAATCCTAATGGCTTCCCCCTTATGTATAATCTGATTCCTTTCTCTTGTGACTTTTAAGATTCTCTCCTTATTCTGAATGTTAGGCATTTTCATTATGATGTGAGTTGGTGTAGATCTGTTGTGATTTTGTACATTCGCTGTCCTGTAAGCCTCTTGTATTTGATTTTCCAATTCATTCTTCATGTTTGGGTAATTTTCTGATATTATTTCATTGAATAGATTGCTCATTCCTTTGGTTTGGAATTCTATGCCTTCATCTATCTTAATAATTCTTAAGTGTGGTCTTTTAATGTTACTCCATAATTCTTGGATGTTCTGTTCATGGTTTCTTACCGTCTTCACTGTGTGGTCAACTCTATTCTCAAGGTTAAATATTTTGTCTTCAGTATCTGAGGTTCTGTCTTCCAAGTGGCCTAATCTGTTGGTGAAATTTCTATTGAGTTTTTAATTTGGTTTATTGTTTCTTTCATTTCAAGGATTTCTGTTTGGTTCCTTTTCAGAATCTCTATGTCCTTATTGAAATGATGTTTTACTTCCTGTATTTGCCTATGTATCTCTTTTTCAAAATGATCTTTTATTGACTGGGCTTGCTCTCTTATATCATTCTTTAAGTCACAGAACATTTTAATTATGTACATCCTGAACTCCTGTTCTGTCATTTCTTCTGCTGTATTGACCATGGATTCTAATAATGTAGTATCCTGGTTTGTTTGAGGCACTTTATTCCCTTATTTTTTATGATGTTTGTGCGTCTTTCCTTCTAGCTCTGCTGATTCAAGGTGTTACAGTTTTTACTCCTATATGGTTATAGTTTCCCCGCAGAGTTTCAATACCTCTCCTTTATAGGGGAGACCAATATTGATTGATCTCAATACAAACAATATATAGTTTCAAACCAACTAGCTCCTAATAGCTCCTAAATACATTTAGTTTAGTCACAATATACAACAATTATGAGTTCCTTTAACATCTATTATGTAAACAATAGGTTTGCACAAGGGTCTATAGTTTCTGTTGGTGGGCTAGGGAAACTTGAGGGTGGGATGTAGGATAGAATGTTGGGGTAGTAGGAAGTGAGGACATGGTTGTAAGATCTTAGAAACCTGAAAAAGAAATCCAAGAGAAGTTGCCTATTAATAGAAAGAGTGAAAGACAGTTTGGGAAGACCAGTAAGAAGGAAGAGAAGAGAGTACATCTAGCTAGGAAACATGATAGTAAGAAAAATAAAACATATGCAAGTGGGAGTTACAAGACTATATAATACCACTCTAGTATACTGTTCATAAATCCCAGTCTACCATATACTACTATATAGCAAATACTTGGTTTCACAACTGTTGAGGATTAGAGGGTGGGAAAAGAATGAGAGAGAAAAGAGGAAAGGAAAAAGAAAGAAAGGAAAGAAGAAAAGATCAGAGAAATAAAACAAAAAGATTAAATAAGAGAAATATTAGGAGAAAAAGATGAAGGATAAAATAAAAAATAAGAATAAAAAATATAAAAAATAAAAATAAAAAAAGTCTCAATGTAAATAAACAAGTCTGCTTCCTTTCACCTCCAGTAGGTGGCGTTGTCCGTTGCTTACTGGAATTTCCCTGCTGGGTGAAGAATATCCTGGGTGTGGGTCTCACAAGGAAGCCATCTGCTTCAGCAGCAGGGTGAAGGTCTGTGCCGCTGGTTGTCTTGGATGCAGTGTAGAGGCTGTTTCATGGTGTGCTGTGTTGAAATCAAAGTTTGTCCCCAGATGCTGTCTGGTGTCCCCTGGTGCAGGAAGTTCTGCGGTGTTAGATGGAGATCCACAAAGAACAGTAGCTGGGGAGTCCCCTGCAGGAGACGTTTGTCCACAGGAGCAACTGCTAGGGGTCCTGCATGGTTGGCTGGGCGCTGAAGCCAGGTACCCCGTGTAGAAGCAGGCCCCGCCCACCTGGGGTGAATCCTGGGCTTGAGCCCTGGGCTGGGGCCCTGCGCTGCAGCTGTGTTCCGCTGCTCGCCGCTGAATTCACACTGCTTGTGGCAATCCCTGCTGCCTGGTGGCCCTGTACATGAGCGAGTGAAATTCCTGTGGGGGATGATGAGCCACATGATGATGTCAAGAAGCTGGCTGGGAGACGGTATTTCCACTACTTCAAGCTCCGATCCTGGAGAGACTAGCATGGAGGAGTCCATCTAGGCTGCCATCTTGGAACCGACCACCTCTGTTTTCTTAAAAGAAATATTTTATATTTTTTCTGTAAATTACATACATTAACTTGCAACATTCTTTAGTTTATGATAAACTTAAATACCAACTCATCTCATTTTCCCATTTAATCTAATGTATTTGATATTATACACCTATCTCTTATGTTCTGAATAGTGGGAGCATACTATATATTATAAATTTATGTGCACACATATTTATAAATATGTGTACATATTAATGTACAGTGGTTTAAATAACATGGAAAACAGAAAGAAAGAAATACCACTTGAAATCTTGTCCATAGGTAAGTCTGATATCCACAGTGATTACCTATGTATATAGATGTACATTGTATACAGATAACATTTTAAAAATTTTCCTTGTAGACATCTTTGTACACATGTACACAATTTACAGAAATGGGAAAACCCATGCAATTCAATTTTTTAAGATAATATTTTATTATAAAGTTTACTATGCATTAGTTGACATCGAGTGGCAATATATAGGTTTTGATGAAGAAAATGCAAAATTAAAAACAAAAATAAAATTACTCAGTTTCTCCTATTTCTCAATTCTTTTCTTCAAAAGTTCTGCATTCAGTTGTTTTAGTTGTCTTCTGTTCTCCTCATTTTCCTACTGTAGATATATCTTATTTTATGTAAATTGCTATTTATTTAAATGAATAGCATCTCAGCCATTCTTGGTGTCTAAATAATAATTTGTCAATGATTTTATTCAAGATAGCTATAAATTTAAAGGAGGAAAACTATGTTCTTAAATGCTTCTATTTATGCATTAGAGTTATACATGCCAGTTGGGGTCATTTTGACATAATCATACATGCATGGAATTTAATTTGTTCAATTTCAGTCCTGGTGCATCCCCCCACACCTGACCCATGTTTCCATCACTCTACTTTGCTGTTCTTCTATTTATTTATTTATTTTTAATTGGTGCTTTACAGTAATGCATAAAGGTGGAATTCACTGTGGAATATTTATATATGTACATAACATGTATAAATTCTAATTCATTCCACATTTCCTCCCCTTTTTTATCCTTCTTCCTCCTCAATCTCCTTTTTGTGTTCCACTCTCTTTGTGATATCTGACACCCATCCCTCCTTTATTCCTTTATTTTGCTCTAGCTTCCACATAGGAGAGAAAACATTCAACACTTAATTTTCTGAATCTGGTTTATTTCACTTAATATGATGTTCTCCAGTTCCATCCATTAAACAACAAGTGTTGTATTTTCATTCATCTTTATCACTGTGTAAACTCCATTGTGTATATATACCACATTTTAAAATCCATTCATCCATTTATGGGCACATGGGCTAGTTTCATAATATGGCTATTGGAAAAACTATCTTCATTTTCATTCACTTGTATCTAAAATTTAGCATTCTTAAATAGAATGTAAACAAACGATCCTGTAGACCAGCAGTCTCTGTGATTTTTGTCACCAAGTAGAATAATAAAATACTTTTACAACCATTTTGTTCATGACCAGTTATTGGGTCTGTGCTACATCTTATTTAATGAATCAATGAAGAAACATGTCATTTTCATAAATTTTAATAATCTGCTATCTTTATTTAAATATAGCTAGTTTTCCTCACAACATTAAGCATCTTATTTTCTGTATTTAAAAATGTTAATTTTAGAGATTGTAAGCCTCATCACACTACCAAAAAGTTCACTGCACAAGTTCTAAAAATACTTGAGTGAGTATGTTATTGTGCCTATGTAATATTTCTCACAGATGAATATTTGCGTTTATTGTTCTTGCTTACTTTATTCAAATTTAACAAATTCCTGAAGATGCTAAGTTCCAAATCTTGCAGGGACTGAAATTTGTCAGTTTCCTTCTCCAAGACCTCTCTTCTTTAAAGAGGAGCTTTCACTGCCCTTTTAAACCCAACTAAAAATGTATTGCCATCACTCATCCCAGTGTGTTGTGACCTTCTACTCTTGCTATTTTATTATCTTTAGGAACACACTCACACGTGGACACCCAGGATTCATTTTCATTTATTTTAGTTGTATCTTGGGAAGGAGAAATTAATACTTTCTGTCAGTCTTCTGTATTTCAATGTAATCAATTAGTACCCAACTCTATGTTGTAGTCATTTTTCCATGTACATGAATGCACTACATTATCATTTTAATGACTGATTAAAATTTCATAATGCATGTACCTTCATTAACTTAACATCTCTATGATGTACATGTTTGATGTGACTTCTGAAGAGTGCCATTGTAAAAATGGTGTTATGAATAAATACTCTTGTGTACACATCTTTTTATTTTCTGATTATCTCATTAGGATAATTCTATAAACTTAATTTCTATTATAAGTAAGTATACATTTACCTATATAAATTTGTATTCTCTTCTTTGTACTTGATCTATGTTCTTAAGCGAATTTTTTAACTTGTCTTTAGTACCTGTCTTTCTTTCTTTCTTTTTTTTTTTTTTTTGGTGCTGGAGATTGAACTCAGGGGCACTCGACCACTGAGCCACATCCCCAGCCTTATTTTGTGTTTTATGTAGAGTCAGGGTCTCACTGAGTTGCTTAGCACCTCACCGTTGCTGAGGCTGGCTTAGAACTCGCTATTCTCCTGTCTCAGCCTCCCTAGTACCTGTCTTTCAATGTATGTAAAGGAATTACTACTATGAGAGCACTACTATATTGGTTGTCGATATCAATTGCATGAAATAATATTCATTCACTTATTTCTCATGCAGAAAAGTATTTAATAAATGTGGTCACTATTAATACTAATATAGTATTAATTGATAATTTAATAATTTTGTTTTAAAAATAAGTTGTTTGTTATATATATGAACAAAGGTGTTCTACTCAACCATAAAGAATGAAATTATGACAGTTTTTGGCAATTGTGTGGAACTGGACAACATCCATACTAAGTGAAATAGGCTACACTCAGAAAATCTAAGTTTGAATGATTTCTGTCATATGTAAAAATCATACTAAAATAAGGAAAAAAATAGGGGAAATCTCATGAATATAGAAGGCAGATCAGTGTAACTCAGAAAGGGGGTTGATGTGAAGGGGAGAGGGAGCAGAAAAGGGAATAACAGTGGAATGAATGAAATTGACCAAATTATGCTTTGTATGATTATATGTATAGCACACTGAACTTACCTTTATGTATATCTGTAATGCACTAATTAAACAAAAACTACTATAAGATAGAAAAAAGAACACTACAGTAGAGAAAGAATAGGGGGAAAGAGGAAGGGAAGGGGGAGTATTGGGATCTGAAGTGTACCAAATTATATTCTATCCATATTTGATATGTCAAAGTGAACCTCAATATTATGTACAACTATAATGAACTAATAGAAACGTAAAATAAGTTTTATTATCATTTGAAAATAAAGAAAACATAGATTTTTATGTTGGCACTTGTCTTTCAAATTTTAGTCTTTTCTTTTTTTTTTGGCTTAAGATGATTTTAAATTGTCAAATATGAGTTGTTTTTTGTTTTTCTTTTGTTTTTGTTTTTGTTTTTGTTTTTGGTGCCGGAGACTGAACTCAACACTTAACCACAGAGCCACATCCCCAGTGCTTTTTATTTTTTATTTTTTATTTTGAGTTAGAGTCTCACTAAGTTGCTTAGGGCCTCACTAACTTGCTGAGGCTGGGCTTTCAACTTGGGATTCTCCTGCTTCAGCCTCTCCAGTTGCTGGGATTACAGGCATGCGCCACAGTGCTGGGCATCCCTTAAAGATTTAAGTTCAATTTCTTACATTCTTTACTGGTTCAAGATTAAAAACATTTTATAACTGTCTTGTTTAATTAATATTATGATTCTTAAATTCTACTTTGGAATCATCATTCAATTTTTTTATTATAAAGTGCAATGAATATTAAAAGCTTATTTTAATTGTTCTTTGAATTGACTTGGGCAATTATTAAAATATCAGTTATTGAATAATCCATCTTTCATTCCATTGATTAGAAATTTTATTTTAATCATATATTTCAGTAAATTTCTGTATTCTGCACCATATTATTGATTGAAATGTGGAGCAAAGGCTCTGACTTGCTTTCTCAACACCCATCACCGCCATCTGACATTGTTAACATTATCCCAGTTATGTTCCCAAGGTCAAATGAGTGAAGAAAGATCAGGATTTTAATCATAATAAGCCTAATCTATCAATTATAATCCTACTGTTTTGTTAGTGTTTAGGCAAGAGTTAAGCAAGGAAATCACTCTGGTATATGACATACTGAAAAAAAATATTTTCTTTCTTGATAATAAAGACCAAAAAGGAAAATAAAATTCTCTTCACCCATCACTTTTATGATTTACTATTGTGTAAGGACTTGCTTGTTGGCATGGGATATGTTTTGTCATGATGAGAGAAGGACCAGAATCATTGATCCAGGAAAATACATCTGAAAATGTTCACCTCCAGGTGTTATAATAATGGAGAACATTATCATTTTAACTCCTTTCTATCAAGTATTCTATCACCTGTGGCCACACAGATACAACTGTTTGATTTCCATAGTAGTATCACAGTATTTTAGTAGTTAAAAACCTCAGCTTTTTCAATATCAGATGTGAGATTTTTTTTAACCACAAATCTATTCTTTTTCAATTTTTTGTTCTATCTCTCATGTGAGTATTTTTAAAGGGGTTTATATTATTTCTTCTAAGTCATTCAAAAAGATTTTAGGATGTGCATTAACAGCCTAAATAGAATTATAGTGAGTGTTTGTAATCTATAGACAATAATATTAGACAATAATATTAGAACATATATGCTTCTTGATTAGGAATAAAATATGATTCCAAATTAATTTAAGTTGGTTTTTATATGAGTTAGTAAAAATTTAAGCCAAGTGTGTTGGCACATGCCTGTAATCCCAGTGATTTGGGAGGCTGAAGGAGGAGGATTGTAAATTCAAAGGCAGCTTTAGCAACTCAGTAAGACCCTTAGCAACTTAAGAAGACATGTCTCAAACTAAAACCATCAAAAGTTCTGGGGAAGTAGCTCAGTGATAAAGTGGCTAGGTGTTCAATCCACAGGGGCACCTCCCCTCAAAAAGAAGATTCATAATTTTTTCATAAAAGAAAAATTGATATCAAAATATTTTTGATTTTTCTAAATTTAACTGTCCCTGAACTTATTGTTCATATAGCTATTGTTTCATTTTCTTCTACTTTACAAGTATCAATGACATCATCAATGCATAGTAATTTTGATTATTCCTTTATGAAATAGTATCATAATACCATTATGAAACATCTTGAAACCCACATATTAACGCAAATTATAGAAATGATAGGTCCATGATCATGTTTCTGACTTTAATAGGAATGCCTTGACTATATCAACATCTGACAAATTATTGGGTTTTATACTAACATACATTTTAAATAGTTTCAAGGATATATCAAGAAATTATGAGTTGCTTTGCAGATTTTTGTATTTTTCTGAGTTTGACAATATAGGTTATTATATATTGATCTTTAAGTGTTGGCATATTAGGAGATTTTTCTAATATTGAGCCATCTTTGCATTTCCAAAATTGTTAATTTTATCGCTTTTATTATTCATATTATTGCTGATTGTATTTATTATTTATTAGTTAATATTTGCTATTTTGCTTATAATCATACATATTCAGAAATGATGTTATAGCAATCATTAAAAAGTATTCATAGTATTTCTTAATGCTTATATTTCAATTAAGTAAATAAATAAACTACCAATGTATATTTTTTCCTGATTTTTATGCTACTTATTGATATTACATGCTGCTTCAAACCCTTTAAGATGAAATTTCTACAAGACTTGGATAATATGTCTAAGCCTACTTTTAGTAGAATTTAGTTTTAAAGAAATTCTACATAGAATTTATTTTTTAGTAATAGAATTTATCTTGTAGGTCAGTTGAATGTTTACAGAAGAATCAAGCAAAAAGTACAGAGTTCCAAATATTCCCTCTTCCCCTTTCTCACAATAGCAGGTTTTTTTCTATTAACATTTTGCAATTGTCTGATATATTTGTTACAATTAATAGCACATTATTTATAATTTAATGTTGAATGAAGTGTCTATAGTTTATGTTAGAATTTACTGTTTGCATTGTACAGTTCTAAGGTTTCAAAAAAATGAATATTATCATTTATTTACCATGATAGCACCATTCAGAATAGTTTGGCTATTTTAAAAATTTTCTGTGTACAATCTATCCATCCACTCCTCTGACATTGAAATACCTGGCAACCACTAATATTCTACTGTCTCTATAGTTTTGTCTTTTCTTAACTATATTTTTAAGTGTTTTCATTTATATATTTACTTTTAATTTTTGTGAAGCTGGAAATGGTACTCACACACAAAGTCAGTTTAGTTTTCCGAAAGGTAAATCAATTTTTAATTCCTATATTTTTCATCAATTTTTAGAATGATCATATTTAAAATTAAAGAATGAGCAAACCTTCAGAATAACTCTGGGGATATGACTATAATATACCTTTCAATTAATTCCAATTTAATTAAGACATCATTTTCAGCTAGTGAAGTTCTATACTAAGTAGCTGATGCATAACAAAAAGAAAACCACTATATATAAGTTGAATAATCACTTCCATACTAAGTCAATAAATTATAAATTTAGAGGTGCTATTTGAAGTTTGAAAAGTATTTCATGTTAAAAAAAGAGAAACTCTTTTATTTAGTGAACATTAATGAAAGGAATGTATTAAGTGTGTCACAATTGAGTAGTATTTCTCTCATTAAGTATTTACTACATGCCACAAAGTGCTAGGAATTGTGTGTCTATATGCTTTTAGAAAAAATAATAAATTTTAACAGAGCAAAGAATATTTTTGTATATTTTTAATATTTTAATTTAAGGCAGAAAATAATTTCCCACTTTTGAGTAAGTTTAATGACTATCATAATGAATAAACACTAATTAAAAACTCAGGATATGTTTTTTATTCTTGTGCTACACATACGTGGTAATGATGCTTTGGAAAGCTTCCTTTGAATAAAAGTAGAAAATATATGTGTAACATGAAAGGAGTCTAGATTATTAAATATTGTATTCTTGGTAATAAGTATAGCATTTGGATACAAGAGTTCAGTAAATATTTAAATAAATGAAGTAATTATTCTTTAGGTATAGATATTTTTTGGAACACAGTTGTTTATGTATTAACTGTTCATGGAAGACCTATATGCATCCAAAGCTAGGATATTCACATTTAGACAAGAGGCCATTTCTGGAAGTCTGAATAAAAGAGATGTTAAAAGTGCTGTAGAAACTGCCATTATCCACCACATCATTCAGATCCAGAATTTTATGATGTCAAAGTACACTCTACTGTCATGTATCTCTGAAAACAACAATGACAACAGAAAGAAACATTTAAAAATCCATATGATATTGGCACAGATCAGTCAGAACGAATGCCTTTTATATCACTGTCATCCCCTATCATGACAGATGTTAATCACGGGTTCTATGTCATGTGGGTTTTGAGGAACTGTGGATCTTCAGGGTGATAAAAGTACTTCAAAAATCAGAGGAGGGAATGAAAGGAGACAGTGAACCATTTTAACAATGAGTTCATACATACCAGTGTACTTAGGTAAGATATCCTTGAAATAGGCTTTGACCTGTGTGGATGGCAAACTTTATAAACAAATTAATCCTGGATAGTAAAAAAAAAAAAAAAAAAGAAAGAAAAAAGAAAAGAAAAAGAAAAGAGAAGAGAAAAGGAAAAAGAAAAGAAAAGAAAAGACATTTTCCCCCCCTCAGGCATTTTTCAGGCATTTGGAAAACTTTATATTCAATTATCACTCCATTTGGATCCATATCAAACATTAAAAACTTGTTCACATGGTGGATTTTCTGATTATAAACAAAAAAGGAAGAAATAAAAAACATAGACACAAAGCATATGTATTTCCAAGCACGAAAGATGTAAGAATTAATGGCCTACAGTCTTCTACATCTAAAATTCATGTTATTTTACTAATTTTTTATGTTCTGGAAATAAAAGTTTATTTTTTCCAAAATTATGCATTAGCACTAAAATGAATAATCTTAATGGAAATGAACTATTTTTGGAATTGTGGCAATTCACTCTTGGTGAAATTAGTGTTTTCAGCTGATTGCTTTTGTTTTCTAATATACAGGATTGCCAGCTGTTTTATATTTTCCAAAAACAGCTTTTACATCTGTGCTTCAAAGATGAAGTTGCTGAACAATTTTTGAAATTATTTTTAAAGTGTTCATTCTAAAAGTTAATGTGGTTTTTTCATTTTATTGAACACATAGTTCAAATCCTTTTCTTTCAGTCTCTTGTGTCTTCATTTGTTCATTCCTCTCTGCAAAGAACCATAGTAGTGACCTGATAGTAACCCTCATTATCAAAAAGACTTTTCTATGCAGATGGCATTGTTTTGATTGACTCCAAACAATAGTGTGCGTTTGTATGCATATGAATAGATTATACATATATTAAATGAATTACTTGCTGTATTCATTTGAAAGTGAAAAGACTAAATGATACTTAATGTTTACAGTTTAAGTTTTTCCTTAAAATTCAATTCAGGAAAGAAAATTTTTGTCCTAGTCATCAGGAGTCCAGTATGCATAACAAAATGTTCAGTGTTTTAATGAGGATGTTTTACCATCACAATAAATTAACTTCTTTTAAATTTATAATGATCAAAGTATCACGTTAACAACAATATTCATTTCAAATTAGTCAAAATTATCACTATAACTGATTATAAATAAAATGAATTACAATGTCCTCAGGGAGAACATACAAGTTATCAAGAGTCAGAAGATTAATTTCTAGTATTTCTATGAAATCATTTCAAAATATCGTGTAGTCATGTTTTAACCCTTTGATTTTGTAAGAACCTGTTCTGTCATTATCATTGTATGCTAAAGATAAGAGCATAGCCTATAATATTCCTAATTGTATTTTCTAAGAGATCTGTCTTCATATAATGAAATGAGAAAATTGACAAAAAATGTGAATTCTTGAAGAAAAACTGATTTCCTTTAGAAAGAGGCTTGCTTTTATACTAGTTTTAGATACATCATATGTTTAATTGCCACAGAAACTAAAATTTTTAACTCCTAAAAATTCACATTGGAAACTAAATAGATTGATTTCTATTTAATTTAAAAATAGACCAAGGGCTAGGGTTGTGGCTCAGTGGCAGAGCACTTGCCTAGCATGTGTGAGGCACTGGGTTCGATTCTCAGCACCACATATAAATAAATGAATAAAATAATGACCTATCAATGTCTAAAAAAAATTTAAAAAAAAAGACCAAGTATCTCAATGTTATGCAATGGTATAAATAAACTTTCCAAGTAAATTATAATAATTAAATATTGCCTGATATCATAAAACAAATCATGGCTATTGAGCATAGTCAATATATTTCACCACCATAGCTTATATTATTATTATCATTTTTCTTCCTCTATATTGTCACTGGGATCAAGGGTCACAGAAATCTCTGACACCTAGATAGTTGTATTTACTGGTAAATCTGAAAGATTATTATCACTTCTGTATTCATACTAACCAGTAAATTCAATTTCTTTTCAAATTTCCTATTGCACAGCCTTTGTGCAATTCCCTTGTGAATGCAGCATGAAGCAATTCTCAGCTATGATTTGTCGTCTTCTTAGGTTGCTTTTTACTTCTACAACTATTCCTTAGATAAGTACTGTCCACTAGATACATACTCTGAGCCTCCAAATGCAAGCCACATGTATAATTTTAAGTATTAGGCACCCAAAAAAATAAAATAAAACAGGTATAATTTATTTTAATAATATAGCTTATTTAATGCAACATATGTAAACTGTCATTTCAAAATGAAATAAATGTAAAGATTATTGAAATAGTTTATATTATGGTTTCATACTAATTACATTTAATTCTAATAGCAGTCGCACTTCAAGTACATGATAACCGCACAAGGCTAAGGCTATCGTACTGTGAAGTAAAACTCTAGACTCACTTAGTGCTTTCCTAATTGTTTTCTCTATTCCCTCAATATTGGCTACCACTTAAGATATAAAGAGACAATCCAGTGCATTCATTTCCATTACGAAATCATTTACCACATTTTAGTGAAAGGTTTAAAGCCAATTTACATAAAGTTTAAAGGGAAAACTTGACGTAGAAAGGTAATTTATTTTGATCATTCATCTAATGGTATAGGAGTTATTTAAGTAGGATAAAAACATAATTTTTAATTTTAGCTCAAATACTGAAACTATCTTCAATGTGGGAAATTATATAAGATTAGACATAATGTTTTGCATGGATTTTCAGGATAATTCCCACAAGTCATGTTGTAGTAATGCACGTATTCGGATAAAATGTCAAGTGCAAGATTTAAAGTGGAAACAATCTACTCCTTTTTAGGTACACCGTTTGAAAAATCTGGGGCAACTAATATGTAAGCATAAAATATCACAATCACATTGATCTATTAGACTATGATTTAATCTTTTCATTTATTTATTTTTTTGTTTTTTATTGCAGTACTGGACATTGAAACAGGATCTCAGTAAGTTACCCAGGTTGGGCTTAAACTGTCAATCTCCTGTCTCAGTACCCTGAGCAGCTGGGATTACAGGAGTATGCCACTGTGCCTAGATGATAACTTAATGTATTCTTATAATATTAAAATCACCTCTATAATTCAGTAATTCTCCTTTTTACATAAAATGAAATTAAAAGATTTTTCTCACAAAAATATGAAGGGAAATGGTATTTGTTGCTTTATTCAATTAAGGCTAAAACTAGAAAGATCAAAATATCCATTCAATAATAAAATGGATAAAGATTAATGTTATATTCATATGTCACAATAAATTATTGATTCATACATAGTACTGAATGGGTTAATGTTTAAAACATGCTAAGAAAAACAAATTACACACAGATTGTTCTATATTAAATTCCACTCATGAACTATAAAGAAAGATGCAAAATTAGAACATGTTAGAAATGAGGAAACAATTGTCTTTGGGTGACAATATAAATCAACCAGAAAAGGGCATAAGGTCACTTACTAGGATAATTAAATTTGTTTAAAAAATTATTTGAGTGATATTTATAAGCATATATAATTCTCAAAAATTAGTGAACTGAACACTGAAGATACGTACATTCTTGTATGTACAAAGTGTACCACCTGAAAAAATAACTTGATAAATACAATAAATAATTTACTATTAACTTATGCATAGTAATTAAGTATGTGACTTTGCAGAATGGTACATGAAAAAGGAATTGTGAGCCTAACTATTGAAAACTTATGTATAGAACATTGTTGAGAGACACTAGTTTCAAATTAAATGAAGATTTTCATTTTACTTTGTAAAAATGAATTATTATAATATTGGCAAAAATATATGCCTTTAAATTTAAAAAGTGGAAAAATATTAGAATTAGAGGAAAATTTGTGTTCAGGAACATTTTCAGGTATGCACAAATAGAGAAACTACATAGTCAAACTGAAAATCATTTTCTGTATTCTATATGTCTTCTTGAGAGGCTTAGGAAACAATTATATCTACTTTTAGGGAAAGGAAAAACAAAATTGAAATTTGAGAAAAATATTGAGACTCAAGTTGAATTCAGATGAAAATATTTACATCCTTATCCCTTGTTTTAATAAAGCATTCAAATATAATTTCTTTGAAAAGTGATTTTCATTTTTCTTTTTTTGCTATAAGTACTTCAGAAGTTTTTATTTTTATTTATTTATTTTTTATTAATGTTATTTTTAAGCAAATTAATTTCTTTGGTTGTACATGATGTTGAGTCACACCATTTTTGCAATCATACCCATATATAGGGGTAATAATGTACATCTCCATTCCACAAACTCCCCAATCTCTGAAGTTCCTCCATTCTTCCCTTGCCCTCTCCCCCATAATAGATCAGCATCTATTTATGAGAGAAAACATTTGACCTTTGGTTTTTTTGGGATTGGCTTACTATACTTAGTATAATATTCTCCAACTCCACTCATTTACCTGTAAATTCCGTGATTTCTTTCATCTTCGAGGCTGAGTAATATTCTGCAGTTTCTTTATCCATTCATCTATTGAAGGACATCTAGGCTGTTTCCACAGTTTAGCTATTGTGAATTGAGCTGCTATAAACACTGAGGTGGCTGCATCACTGTAGCATGCTAATTGTAAGTCCTTTGTGTATAGACTGTGGAGTAGGACAGTTGGGACAAATGGTGGTTCCATTTCAAGTTTTCTAAGGAATATCCATACTGCTTTCCAAAGTGGTTGCACTATTTTGCAATCCCACCAGCAATGAAAAAGTGTACCTTTTTCTCAACATCCTCACCCGCACTTATTGTTGCTTGAATTCTTGATAATTACCATTCTGACTGTACTAAGATGGAATCTTATAGTGATTTTGATTTGCATTTCTTTAATTGCTAGAGATGTTGAACATTTTCTCACATATTTGTTGATCAATTGTATATCTTCTTCCATGAAGTGTCTGTTCAGTTCCTTAACCCATTTATTGATTGGGTTGTTTGTTTTTTGGTGTTAAGTTTTTTGAGTTCTTTCTGTATCCTGGAGATTACTGCTCTATCTGATGTACATGTGGCCAAAATTTGTTCTCAGAATGTAGGCTTTCTATTTACCTCACTGATTGTATATTTTACTGAAAAGAAGCTTTTTGAAGTTTGAATCCATCCCATTTATTGGTTCTTGATTTTATTTATTGCACTTTACAAGTTTTGTTAAGGAAGTCAGGTCCTAAGCTGACATGATAAGATTTGGACCTGCTTTTTCTTCTATTAGGTTTAGAGTCTCTGCCCTAATTCCTAGGTCCTTGATCCACTTTGAGATTGATTTTTGTTCAGGGTGTGAGATAGAGGTTTAATATCATTTTACTGCATATGGATTTCCAGTTTGCCCAGCACCATTTGTTGAAGAGGCTATCTTTGCTCCAATGTATGTTTTAGCATTTTTGTCTAGAATAAGATAACTATATTCATGTGGATTTGTCTCTGTGTCCTCTATTCTGCACCGTTGTTCTACATGTCTGTTTTGGTGCCAATATCATTGATGTTTTTGTTACTTTAGCTCTGTAGTATATTTTAGGGTCTGGTATTGTGATGCTTCCTGCTTCACTCGTCTTGCTAGGGATTGCTTTGGCTATTCTGGGTCTTTTATTTTTTCCAAATGAATTTCATGATTGCCTTTTCTATTTCTATGAGGAATGCCATTGGGATTTTGATTGGAATTGCACTAACTCTGTACAATGCTTTTGGTAGTATGGTCATTTTGACAATATTTATTCTCCCTATCCAAGAACAAAAGAGGTATTTCCGTCTTCTAAGGTTTCTTTAATTTCTTCCTTCGTTGTCCTGTAGTTTTCATTGTAGAAGTTTTTTACCTCTTTTGTTAGATTGATTCTCAAATATTTTTTGAGGCTATTGTAAATAAAGTAGTTCTCATCTCACTTTCAGAAGATTCATCACTGAAGTATAGAAATACATTTGATTTATAGGTGTTGATTTTATACCTTGCTGCCTTGTTGAATTCATTTAATAGTTCTAGAAGTTTTCTGGTGAAATCTTTTGGATCCTCTAAGTCTAGAATCATGTTATCAGCAAATAGTGATAGTTTTGAGTTCTTTTTCTACTCATACCCCTGTAATTTCTTTCATCTGTCTAATCGCATTGGCTAGAATTTCAAGTATTATGTTGAATAGAAGTGGTGAAAGAGGGCATTCCTAACTTGTTCCAGTTTTTAACAGGATTGCTGTCAATTTTCTCCATTTAGAATCATATTTGTTTTTGACTTAACATATTTAGCTTTTATAATGTTGAGATATGTTCCCTAGCTAATGTTGAGATGTTATCCTTAGTTTTTCTAGTGTTTTTAACATGAAGGAATGCTGTATTTTATCAAATGCTCTTTCTGCATCTATTGAAACGATCACATGGTTCTTATCTTTAAGTCTATTGATGTCATGACTTACTTTTATTGATTTCCTTATGTTGAACCAGCCTTGCATTCCTGGGATGAACCCCACTTGATTGTGGTGCACTATCTTTTTTTTTTTTTTTAATTTAGTTATTTTATTTAAATGCATTTCAAGTCATAGTACATAACCAGAGCTCAGTTTTTCCATTTCTCTGATTGCAAACCAGATAAAGTCACACCATTAGAGTCTTCATAGATGTGCCAGGGGTAGTAATGACCATCTCAAATACCCATCATTACTATGCCCATTCCCCTTTCCTTCCTCCCACCTCCCCACTATCTTTTGAATATGTTTTTGTATTCAATTTGCCAGGACTTTTTTGAGAATTTTTGCATCTATATTCATTAGAGATATTGGTCTGAAGTTTTCTTTCCTTGATGTGTCTTTGTTTGGTTTTGTATTAGGGTGAAATTTGCATTATACAATGAGTTTGGAAGGTTTCTCTGCTATTTTTTCATGGATTAATTTGAGGAATATTGATATTAGTTCTTCTTTGCAGGTCTTGTAGAACTCAGCTGTGAATGTGTCTGGGACTAGGCTTTTCTTTATTGGTAGGCTTTTGATGGCATCTTCTATTTCATCTCTTGAAATTGCCCTGTTTAAATTGTATATATCCTCCTGGTTCAGTTTAGGAAGGTCATATGACTCTAGAAATTTGTTGATGTCTTCAAGATTTTCTATTTTATTGGAGTATAAATTTTCAAGATAGTGTCTAATTATTCTCTGTATTTAGGTAGTGTCCATTGTCAAATTTCCTTTTTTATCACAAATTTTAGTAATTTGAGTTTTCTCTTTCCTTCTATTTATTAGTATGGCTAAGAGTTTATCAATTTTATTTATTTTTTCAAGGAACCAACTTTTCATTTTGTGAATTTTTAAAATTGTTTCTTTTGCTTCAATGTCATTGATTTCAGGTCTGATTTTAATTATTTCCTGCCTTCTGCAAATTTTGATGTTAATTTGTTCTTCTTTTTCTAGGGCTTTTAGATGTAATTCTAGGTCATTTGTTGACTTCTTATTCTGTTAAGTAATGAACTCAGTGCAATGATCTTTCCTCTTAGCACTGCCTCCATAGTGTCCCAGAGATTTTGATATGTTGTATCAGTATTCTTATTTACTTCTAAGAATTTTTTTTAAATATTTATTTTTTAGTTGTAGGTGGACAGAATATCTTTATTTTATATTTACGTGGTGCTGAGGATCGAACCCAGTGCCTCACGTGTGCTAGGCAAGCACGCTACCACTGCGCCATAACCCCAGCCCTACTTCTAAGAATTTTTAAATCTCTACTCTGATGTCCTTTGCCATCTATTGTTCATGGAATAGCATGTTATTTAGTCTCCAGGTGTTGGAGTAGCTTCTATTATTCATTTTATCATTGATTTCTAATTTCATTCTATTATAATCTAATAGAATGCAGGGTAGTATCTCTATTTTTTGTATTTGCTGAGAGTAGATTTGTGGCATAATATATGGTCTTTTTTGAAGAAGAAACCATGTGCTAATAAGAAAAAAGTATATTCACTCATTGATGAATGAAATATTCTATATATATCTGTTAAGTCTAAGTTATTGATTGTATTATTGAGTTCTATACTTTTTTGTTTAGTTTTTCTTTGGTGAAAGATCTAACCAGTGGTGAAAGGGGTGTGTTAAACTAAACCAGTATTATTGTGTTGTGGTCTGTTTAATTCTTAAGAAGAGTTTGTTTGATATATGGAGATGCTCCATTGTTTGGGGCATATATATTTAAAATTGTTATGTTTTGCTGATGTATGGTTCCCGTAAGCAGTATGAAATATCCTTCTTTATCCCTCTGACTAACTTTGTTTTGAAGTCTATTTTATCTGATACAACAATGGAAACCCCTGCTTGTTTACACAATACATATGAGTAGAATGTTTTTTTACTAAGCTTTCAGCTTCAGTCTGTGGATGTCTTTTCCTATGAGATGAGTCTATTGTAAGCAGCATATTGCTGGGTCCTTTTTAAAAAAATCTAATCTGTCAGTCTATATCTTTTTTTTTTTTTTTTTGTACTAGAGATTGAACTCAGGGGCACTTGACCAATAAGCCACATCCCCAGCCCTATTTTGTGCTTTTATGTAGAGACAGGGTCTCATTGAGTTGCTTAGCACCTCTCTGTTGCTGAAGCCGGCTTTGTACTTGTGATTCTTCTGTCTCAGCCTCCCTAAGTGCTGGGATTACAGGCTTGCACCACCATGCCCGGCTAGTCTATATCTTTTGATTAATGAGTTTAGGCCATTAACATTTAGAATTATTATTGAGACATGGTTTGTATTCCTGGTCATTTTGGCATATTCTTGGTTTTAACGTAAATTTGTTTTTACTTTGATTGGCTTTTCCTTTAGTGTAGTTGCTCCCTTTGCTGATTTTCACTGTTGTTTTTCATTTCCTCCTCATGGACAATTTTGCTGAGGATGTTCTGTAGTGCAGGAGTTTTGATTGTGAATTCTTTTAACTTTTGTATATTATGAAATGGTTTTATTTTGTCATCTAATCTAAAGCTTCATTTTAATGGATATAAGGTTCTTTGTTGGATATAAGATTCAGAGCTTGATATATATTGTTTCAGTCTCTCCTGGCTTAGAGGATCTGGTTTGAAAAATCTGCTGAGATCTGAATTGATCTCCCCCTATATGTAATCAGATTGCTTTCTCTTGTAGCCTTTGAAATTTATCCTTATTCTGTATGCTAGGCATTTTCATTACAATGTGTCTCGGTGTAGATCTGTTGTGATTTTGTACATTTCATGTCCTTTAAGCCTCATGTATTTGGTTTTCCAATTCATTATTCAGGTTTGGGAAATTTGTTGATCGTTATTTTATTAAATAGATTATTCTTTCCTTTGGTTTGCAGCTCTATGCGTTCCTCTATCGCAATAATTGTTAAGTTTGGTCTGTTGATGTTATTCCATAATTCTTGGACATTCTGCTCATGGTTTCTTACCATCTTTACTGTTTGGTCACCTTTATTTTCAAGATTATATATTTTATCTTTATTATCTGAGGTTCTCTTTTCCAAGTAATCTGATATGTTCCTGATGCTTTTTGTTGAGCTATTAATTTGATTCATTTTTTCCTTCATTTCAAGGATTTTTTTGTTATTTTTTCAGAATCTCTCTCTCTTTATCAAAGTAAACTTTTGCTTCCTGTATTTGTTCACATAACTCTTTATCAAAGTGATCTTTTGTTTCTGTGTTTGCTTTCTTATCTTTAGTTCACAAAACATTTTAATCATGTATATGCTGAACTTCTTCTCTAACATTTCTTCTACTGTTCTGGCCATGGATTCTAATAATGTAGTATTTTGGCTTGTATGGGGTAATTTCTTCCCTTGTGTTTCGTGTTCTTTGTGGGTCTTCCCTTCTAGCAGTTCAGAATGGTGGTACTTCAGTTTCTACCCTATAAACTTACAGTGTCCCTGAAAGTTTCCAATACCTCTCCTTTAAAGGGAGATCAAATTACATGGGGAGGCATATGACAATGGCTGCAGTGACCAAAGATGGAGGCAGGCTGGGAGAACAACTTGTTGGTAAATGGGGAGCACAGTGTGGTCCTACGCTCTGTGCAGGGGTGGTCCTTGTCCTGGGCTCTCATACAGGTCAGTGGGGGGCAATGCTGAGCCTGACCTGGGCCTGGGCTTTTGCATTGGTGGCAGGGGTCTACACCTGGGCCTGGGCTCAGGTGTGGGTCTGCAGGTCAGTGGGGGGTGGTCCTGCCAAAGTGATATTCTGGAATAAATTTAAACTCTTTTCTCACTGAAGAAAATCAAGGAAAATGTTTCAAAATTATTTACTATAATATTAAGCACATGATTATTACATTTTTTATCACTCTTAAAACCCTATTTTATTCAGTAATTTGATTTCTATAGTAGAAAGTAAAAATACATAGTTAAGATATGAGTTTGTTTTATCCAAAGAAGTCATAGATAGATATTTTTTAATATCATGGAGTCTTCTACAACTCAGACCAACTGATGTGATTCATAGGTATTGAAACTGACTTCATCTATTTTGAAGTAGATGTGGTTGATGAATAGCATTTTTAAATTATTGAGGTGTGTTAGTTCTTTTATTATTTTTAGTGGGTCAGTGTGATATACAAAAATTAAAGAACACAGAGAAACATAATATTTGAGGTCAAAGAGAATGTGGTTAAAATCTCCCAAATATGATCATTGACTGTCTATGGACATATGATATTGCCCTAGCTTTTCTTATTTGTAAGAGACTTGAATGCTTTTTGTAGGGTTGTGGAGTCCCTGAGATGTAACCATTAAATACATTATCACACTTCTTGTACATACTTCATGGATAAAGATTTTATCTATATTCTGTTTTATTTTAAAAAGTGAAAATATAATAAAACAAGTTATAGGTAGAAAATTGGGCACTAAGCATGGTATGGGCAGGATGCACAAATACATGACTAAAGCATGTCTATCCTTAGAGACCATGGCAGTAAAACATAGCACTTTACCATCAATGACTTAGGAATTTACTCTGAATTACTGATGTATTAAATTTCCTATATTGCTCATTGATAAGAATGATGTTTTTGAGGTACACTATAATACTTGTAGTATAGCTTGAACTATGAATCAATATGTATTATGCTTTGTCAATATATGCCATGATATTCAAGCTAATTTGAGGGATATTTCAATATACATTTTGAGTTTCTATGTGATTTTACATTCATATATAATGATCATATTAGTGGTTATAGAAACTAAACATGACTCATGTAAATAAAATCATTATTACTTTGTTCTCATCTTTCTAATTGGTTTCCCTGAATCTGTCTATCCTGGCTTGCTTAGCATAAAGAAGAAGAGAAAAAGTCAAGTGAAATTTTTAAAACATGAGAGGACCATGCTGCCTCCCAGTGCCTTTAATCTTTCTGAGTGTAAGATAAATTCCCCTGTGTGACATTATAAAATTGATGATATCAGATTTGTCCTTATCTTATCATTTTCTCTCTAGTGTACTTGGTTCCAGGTATTTTAGACAGGACAAATCCCTTCCCTCATGGAAATTATAGCTATAGTTTCATAGACAGATGAAAATCACTGGAGCAAATAAATACAAAGTTAATTTCAGATACTTTATGTTAGAAATAAAATAATCTGGGCAGTTTGAGGATGTGCTATTTGAGTTGAGGATTGAGAATAATCCTAAAATTCAGAGCTAACATCAAGTAGACAGGGTATAAACTGGTAGAAAGCAGTAACTATATATATATATTTGGGGGGGGTACTGGAGATTGAACTCAGGGCCACTCGACCACTTAACCACATCCTCAGCCCTATTTTGTGTTTTATGTAGAGGCAGGGTCTCACTGAGTTGCTTAGCGCCTCACCGTTGCTGAGGCTGGCTTTGAACTCGCGATTCTCCTGTCTCAGCCTCCCTAAGTGCTAGGATTACAGGCTTGCACCACCGCGCCCAGCTCAGTAACTATATTTTTTGCATATATTTTGTTAATGTTTGAAAAAGTTCCATTAAATGAACTTGAAAGCCTCCTATTCTAAGATCTCATCTTTTTACTTTGGGTTAATTTATAGTTAAGGTAGTCAGACTCTCATATCAGCAGTGGTTATATTTTAGATTCAGGTGAATAAAATTTTAACAATTGTTCAAGGTCTTCACAACTATGAAAGCCAAATAACAAATACACAAAACTTAAACAGTTGGCCATATAGTTAATGTGATCTTGTCATTAAATTTGATGAAGCCACAGTAAATATATGCCTCAAAAATATGCATGTGATTTTTTTCCAGCTATTTAAATACATAGATCTGTGTCTTACCAAGGTGCTGTCTGTAAAACTGTATGTGAACAAGCATATCCAAGACCTCACTCATAAAAATAGATAATTTCAGAGTTGCAACATTCTAAATCAGTGACACATTTATGTGAAGCTTGAATATATACTCAGACATGATTACAAAAGTTGAGTAGGTAGCACAGGTTGACACATTCATCCATAAACCTGATATTAAAGTTTAGTATAAAAAATAAATATCTACTCCTCTTATTACAGTTTAAGAAAAGTAAATTATATTTTAAATTTAAGTTTGAATTAAACAATCATAGATGGGCTGGGGTTGTGGTTCGATGGTAGAGCGCTTGCCTGGCAAGTGTGAGGCTCTGGATTTGATTGTCAGCACCATGTATAAATAAATAAAATAAAGGTATTGCGCCATCTATAACTAAAAATATTTAAAACAAAAAGCAATCAAAGAATTCAGATGCATCAACATACATCACAAAATGTCTCCTGAAACATCTTTTGTTATTCTCTTTAGTTATATACAACAGAATATACCCTGACATATTCACAAAAGCATGGAACATAACCTGCTCTAATTCAGTCCTCAGCTCTAACCTCCCACTCTCCCCTCACTCATCGCTCTTCAATCCATTTACAGTTAACTTTTTATTTTTTTTTTATTGGTGTCCTGTAGAAACACCTGATGCCAGGACCCACTGTGCCACACCCATGCATGTGTATACAAAAGTTTGATCCAATTTGTTCCATTGTTCTTTTTTCTTGGCTCTCTTCCTCCTCCACAATCCCCTTCACCTACTCTACTGATCTATTTTCTATTTTGATGAATTTCCCTCTCCCTTTGTTTCCCTTTCTCTCTCTTTCTTTATCCTGACACACATTCTGTAAAATCATCGGTACGTGTTAATTCAGCTTTTGAAACATGTCATCTTTCATTTCAAAAGCCGCTTATTCAATCTATAACATTATCACTCTTAACTTTAGTGCCAATTATATATCAGGAGCTAAATCCTAATTAATAAACTATCATGAAATATTTAGGAATAAATAAATTAAAATTTCACTTGTTTATTGTTCATGCAAATGTTTTAAGTGCTTCAAACTAATACCATTTTGAGGCATTCTAGTATTACCTGGAAAAACAAGTAGTTAATAAGGTGATAGAATTTTGATTATGATACTTATAATATAAAATTGCAGCAATTAAGATGGAAATCTACAGCTCTCTTGAATATAACCTATTGCCCTTGAAATATTATAATGTTGAAATTATAATTTTTTCCCAGATGAGTTTTCCTACAGTTCTCTCTGAATATCCAGGCATGTGTCTGTGTTATCCTTTCAAAATATTGTGAAAATGCCCTGAAGAGGCAGATGTGTCTAAGAGGACTTCAGACATGTTTAAAAACTATGTCTGCAAGGTTTGAAGTGGATGCAGTGTGATATAACATCCACTCTTGTTTACTCACAAATCCCTTCTCATAATAAGCCAGATTGTACTAAGCAGTCTTTTAAAATCATCTAAGCAAAAGTTTAAAGATTATATACACAATGATGAGTAGATGTTTGCTACTGCTGCTTTATGGAAGTGGATTTTTTTTATTAAAATGTCACATGTGGTATAATATAAAGTTGTATAGAATGATTCATAATTGGAAAAACTAATTTATTTATAAATATATTTATATGTCTACTTGAAAATAAATAAGTTCTAGCAAAAATCTTCAAATATATCATTTTCATGTGTAAACTAACTTAATCATTAAGTCTCCATTCATTCATTTATTGGACTGTCTCCATACACCATGTTCTATAGCATATCATCTTTTCACTCCATCTCACAACACAATTCTCATTGGAATAAGTTAGAAACTCATGTTTACTATGCAGAATTCCACACATTTGACTTCCCATTGGCTGTGCTAATGCTGCAGTCCACATATGCCAAATTTTCTGTGACTTGAACACTGCCTCCTGCCTCCTGGACACTAATTCGTAGATACTTTTATTTTGTAGATGACATTACTGAAATGTTGCTTGAAAAACTTGCAATAAATGGAGAAGTTACTGGCCTTCTCTTAAAAAGACCTTCATATTCTCTTCTAGCATTCATGAATAAATTACTTTCATTAATTTTTTTGAAAAATTAGTACATTACTGAAACTGTTAAAAAATTATCCAGAAATTTAAAATTAAGCCAAAGGATGATGATGAATGCCTCTCATTTCAGACTCTAAAGTGTAGTATTGTTTAACAGACCCATGCAATAATTATTTAATTCCCTGAGGAAAAGTGACCTTGATTCATTGACCATGTGCCATTCATTTGGAATTAGAATTCCTAAATTAACATGAGGTTTATAGATTACATTCTGATAGAGACAAAAATTATCTCTGTTCAGTACATGAGATAACCCTAAAGATTACAGCTACATAGCCTTATGACACCACTAACAAGCTTTGTGTGTAAATTACTAATTTCTCAGGGATTCCCTATTTTAATTGCTTATATACTTGTTTCTACCAAATTATGTTTTTTTAATTTACCATATCATGTAGTTTCTCTCATTTATTAGTTACCTAACTGCCATAGATGTTTATTCTATATTTGTGTAAGAGTCAGAAGATTTTAAAAAACATACATTGACAAAAACTATCAATCAATATTGAAATTATAGTGGGAAGAATTATTTCCTTACCATCTTTTTAGATCTTTTGTTTTGGTTTGTCTTGTCTTTTTTGAAACTTATAAATTGTATGGAAGGTATTATTATTATTATTATTTTGTAACCATAAAAAATTTTATTCAAAATACACTTTCAGCAAGAACACTTATGTATTTATAGATCATGTATATTAGAGGGTAATATTTGTTTCCTGCCTTTGATTTCCATGTGAAGACATTTTTTTTCTTTTTCTTTTTTTTTTCCTGTATGATTATTCCAGTCTTTCTTTTCCTTTCTATCCTTCTTTCCTTCTTCCTTCCTTCCTTCCTTCCTTCCTTCCTTCCTTCCTTCCTTCCTTCCTTTCTTTCTTTCTTTCTTTCTTTTTTATTCTACTTAGGTATACATGATAGCAGAATGCATTTTGATTCATTGTACACAGAGCACAACTTTTCATTTCTCTGTACGTGATGTAGAATCCCATCATATATGCATATGTGAAGTTAGGGCTATGATGTCCATCTCATTCCACCATCTTTACTGTCCCCATGTCTCCTCCCCACTCCCTCCCCTTTGACCAAATTTCCTCCATTCTTCCCGTGTCCTCTCCTCCATTATGCATCAGCATCCACTTATCAGAGAGAACATTTGCCCTTTGGCTTTTTGGGGATTGACTTACTTAGCATGGTATTCTCCAACTCCATCCATTTACCTGCAAATGCCATAATTTTATTCTCTTTTATTGCTGAGTAATATTCCATTGTGTATATATACCAGTTTCTTTATCCATTCATCTAACAAAGGGCACCTAAGTTGTTTTCACAGTTTAGCTATTGTGAATTGAGCTGCTATAAACATTGAAGTGGCTGCGTCACTGTAGTATGCTGTTTTTAAGTCTTCTGGGTATAGACCTAGGAGCAGGATAGCTGGGTCAAATGGTGATTCCATTCCAAGTTGTCTAAGGAATTTCCATACTGCTTTCCAGATTGGTTGTACCAATTTCACCTTTCCCATTTCCTGCTCCTCTCCCTCCACCCTCAATTCCCTTTTTCTACTCCACTGACCTCTTTTCTATTTTCATAAGATTCTCCTTCTTTTTCTCCTTTTTTCTCCTCTTTCCACCAGCAATGTGTGAGCATGCCTGTTCCCTCACAACCTCGCCAGCACCTGTTGTTGTTTGTATTCTTGATAATTGCCATTCTGACTGGTGTGAGATGAAATCTTAGAGTAGTTTTGATTTGCATTTCTCTAATTGCTAGAGATGCTGAACATTTTCTCATATGTCTGTTGATTGTTGTATATCTTCTTCTGAGAAGTATCTGTTTAGCTCCTTAGTCCATTTATTGATTGGGTTGTTTGTTTTTTTGGTGTTGTTTTTTAAGTTTTTTATATATCCTGGAGATTTATTTATTTTTATTAGTACATTATAATTATACATAATATTGAAGTTCATTTTGATGTAATGAAGCATGAAATATAATTTGTTTCAATTCATTCCCTAGTACTTCCCCTTTCCTTTCCCTCCTCCCTGCCCATTCCTTTTTCACTCTTCCATTTATTCATAGTTTTTTTAAATTAGTGCTTAAATTCACTATGGTATATTCATATATGTGCATAGGATACTTTAATAATTTTAATTTCACCTTTCCCACTTCCTGTTCCTCTTCCTCCACCGTCAATCCCCCTTTTCTACTCCACTGACCTCTTTTCTATTTTCATAAGATTCTCCTTCTTCTTTTCCCCTTATTTTGAGCTTTCTTCCACATATGAAAAAAACAAACAAACACTGGACCCTTGATTTATGAATCTAGATTATTTAATTTAATATGATGTTCTCCATTTCTATCCATTTACTGGTAAATGCCATAATTTCATTCTTCTTAATAGCTGAGTAAAAATAAATTGTGTGTACATACCACACTTTATCCATTCATCTGTTAATGAACATGTTGGCTGGTTCTATAACTTTGCTATTATGAATTGTACTTCTATAAACATTGATGTGGTTGTATTACTATAATATGTTGATTTTAGTTATTTTCCAAAAATACAGAGGAGTGGGATAGTCGATCACATGGTGGTTCCATTCCTAATTTTTTGAGGGTTCTCCATGCTGTTTCTCAGAGTGGTTGTACTAATTTGCAGTCCCATCAACAATATATAAGTGTAACTTTTGCACCACATTCTCACCAGTATTTATTATTTGTGTTTTTGATAATTGTCATTCTAACTAGAGTGAGATGAAATTTCAATGTAGTTTTAATTTGCATTTTGCTGTTGCTAGGGATTTGAACAACTTTTTGTATATTTGATGGTCATTTTTATCTCTTCTTATGAGAAGTGTCCATTTATTTATTTTGCCATTTATTAATTGAGTTATTTGTTTTGTTTTGTTTGATGTTGTTTTCTGAATTCTTTATATATTCCGGATATTAATTCCATGTCTGAGAAGCTAAAAGCAAATATCTCCTATTCTATAGAGTATTTCTTCACTCTCTTGTTTCTTTTTTGCTTTTCACACAATATCTTCATTTTATTTATTTTTATTTTATTTTATTTTATTTGTTATTTTTAGATATACATGAATGTAGAGTGTATTTTGACATATTATACATACATGGAGCATAATTTATTCTAATTAGGGTCCCATTCTTGCAGTTAGACATAATGTGAAGTTTGCCTGGTCATGTGTTCATATATGAAGATAGGAAATTTATGTCCAATTCATTCTACTACCTTTACCCTTCCCATCACCCCTCCCCTTCCTTCATTCTCCTTTGTGTAATCAAATTAACTTCTCTTCCTTTCTGCACTCCTTATTGTGTGTTAGTATCCACGTATCAGAGAGAACATTTGGCCTTTGATTTTTGGGGGGATTGGCTTATTTCACTTATCATGATAATCTCCAGTTCAATTAATTTACCAGCAAACACATAATTTTATTCTTTTTTATGGATGAGTAATATTCCACTGTGTATATGCACCATATTTTCTTTATTCATTGATTTGTTGAAGGACACATAGGTTGGTTCCATAGCTTAGCTATTGTGAATTGAGCTCCTATAAACAGTGATATGGCCACATCACTATAGTATGCTGATTTTGTGTCCGTTGAGTATATGATGAGGAGTGGGGTAATTGGGTCAAATAGTGGTTCCATTCCAAATTTTCTGAGGAATCTCCATACTGCTTTCCAGAGTGGTCACTTCTTTAGAACATTTCTTTTCTCTTATCTCTTGACTTATTAAGCCCACAAAGACTTGGAGTGACATTTTCTAACTAGAGAAAAACAACTAGTTATGCACACTGCCTCTCTGCTAAAGACATGCCACTCTTCCACCCATTTGTATAAGGTTCCAGTTACTGTCCAAATCTCATTCTTACACAGTCCTTCAGATTATAGCTGAGTCTTTAACAATAATAAAGGATATATTCTAGCATCCATCTGACACTTCATTCATTATCAGTTTAAAATTCTGACAGATTTGCTAATTATTTTGGGTGACCTCTTCAGATTTAGAAGCATTTCTAATTATCTTCATAAAAATATCATTTTCCTCTGGAAAAATACCAGTAGTTAACTGTTATAGTGTTCTCAATCATTCTTGTGTCATAAGTTTCAGAATAAATGCAGTAATATTTCTTTAGGATAACAAATTGTGTTCATGAAAATAATTATTACACCTACATGGATTGATTACTTTAAAAATATTTCTTTTAGAAATAAATATAGATTAACAATTCTATAAATATTAAAGATTTTACATGAAACCGTCCTTTATTTTGTACCAAGTATTCACTATAAGTCATTGACTCCATATCCCTTAAAACAGTTTCACAGAGAAAAAATTTCAAAATCATTTCCATTATATTTAGTCTACGATGCCACCAGTATTTGAACAAGAAGTTTTGTTTTTTTAATTTTCCACAAGTAGTTTCAACAAGTAGAGGTTAAAATTAAGACAGCCAAGATTATTGAGTTATCAGCAGGTAGAAGTTTTTCCTCCTGCATATCAATTTTTGCAGTGTTATCATAAACTTGGAAGAGACATTGTTTAAATCTCATTCATCAGTGATGTTTCATATTTTCCAACCATTTAGAGTGACAGATATCTAATACATTGACATAATAGCATGTTACATTACTTGATTAACAGCAAATATTATCATGGAGTGTTGCTGATAAATCATTCATGTTCTAAATCCATAGCCAGACCTCAAACTAGTTGTTGTTATCTGTATTCTTTCCTCCTCTGCTTTATACTCCTATTTCCCTCACTCATATTTCCCAGAGATTTCAAATTCCAGTAAAGAGTAGGAACCTTATTTTATGCTTCAGGCTCTGTCATTTTCAAGAAAAACTTATGGTAAAATATGTTTTATTATCCTACTTGTCTCATACAGTGCAGGAACATAATTCAGCACTGTTCATCACATTATATGACTTCCAAAAAGACATTATTTATATTCATATACTGAAGTGCACAATGTAGAAATTCAATAAATATTTCTTGAATTAGTTATATCTACACACACATGCACACACACACACATCCCATATAAAATAACAGATGAAATGGTATAAAATCAGTAAATAAACTAACATTAATTCAAGGGTTATGTACTCTGTATGTTGGCAAACATGCTAAATGAGTCACAGAATGTCATTTAGGAACCTCTAACCTTTCCCACACCAGAGTGAATAAGAAATTGTGGTGAGCTGTGTTTTTTGTCTATGCGTTCTGTCAGGAGTGTGAGAGGGAAACTATGGCATCTTTATTCTCCACCAAGCCAACTTTGCCAAATCTGTCAGACCTTCATGATTGGTAAGATAGATGGCAGCTCTTTGGGCTGCTCAGAGAAGCCTATAGATCAATTTTTGTTCCCTCCAAGGAGAGAGGCTGGCTGCTGGGCTTTTTCATGTGATCACTGTGGGTGAGTGTCTACTGTGTTTATGTTGGGTGAGGTATATTCTAGTTATTACGGAAATCCCAGAAAATTTGAGGCACTGGATATACAAAGCAACTCCATCACTCTCCTAGGGAAGATAGAAGACAGGGAGTCTGTCCTTGATTATATCACTCTGTACCTAGGGAAGAGAGTATGAAAAATGGGTATCTGGATTCTCCTTGCTAAGTTCAGTGAATTTAATTTTACCTTTTCCTAGGATATAGCAGTCTTCCAATTAGTTCCTGAATTTCTAATAAGGAGAAATTGTGTTGCAAAATCAGTGTGTTGGTAGAGGGTAGGAGGGTACAGGATTTCCTACTCTGTGATCTTGTTCATGTTAACTTCCTACTCCACTTGTAGTTGGAGCAAATATCATATAACATATAAATACATATAATAATTTTCTAGATATCAGAATGGCACAATAGCTTTATGAAAGCTTTTATACCTATATTAAATTCAAACATTGTTGGTAGTCATATGTATTATTTAGGATACACTATGGAGTACTGTAAAAATATTCTACAAATACAATGCCTTTATCAGAGAAAAGGTTTTGTTTCTCTTACAGGTAAGTAATCCAAGCCTAGAAGAAGCAGGCCTTCTACTGTGGTCACACAGTATAAAGGAGTCCAGCCTCTTCAATCTTGTTGCCATTACTAACAGTTCTTGTCTCCATTTCCAAAATCTTCCCCTTTCTTCTAATCATTAGTGAAGAGGAGAAGCAGTAAAAAGAAAATCATGCCTCTTTTTTTATTATTATCATTGTTTTGGTACTGAGAACTGAACTCAGGGGTGCTTAAACACTGAGCCACATCCCCAACACTTTTGATTTTTAATTTTGAGACAGGTTCTCACTAAGTTGTCTAAAGCCTTGCTGTTACTGAGACTAGCCCTGAACTTGAGATCATTCTAACTGAGCTTTATGAGTTGCTGGGATTACAGGCATGGCTCACCACATCTGGCTAAAAGTTATGTTTCCTTCTATTGAAAATATTTCAAAATATTTGTCTGTATCATTTCTATTCATATACTGAAGAAAGATTTGAAAATATAGTTATTAACTGGCTGAATATGTACTATATTAAAAGGTCTATCTCAATGAAACTTGCAAGGATAACTTACAAGCCCTGCCACCCCACACTATATAAAAATTGGTAAAACATTTTAGATTGAAAATCAATAAACTCCAAATAACAAATTTTAGGGAAATGGTCAATACCAACATCATTCACTGGATTGTATGTATACAAGCCCTGACTTGCTCAAGTGGAAGCAGAAAAAATTATGCCCATAACAAATTATAATAATAATAGCAATAAAGCTTACACTAAATCCATTTTAAGATAGGATACCAGAAAAAAAAATAAGAGTTGATTTAGCTATATTAATACCAGTATTATAGTTTTAATGTTAAACATTATAACTGGACATAAAGATCACTCCATACTGACGAAACTGAAGTTACTGGAAGACATATTTATATATTTGTATATATGTTATTACATAGAATATGTGAAAATCAAAAATTGAATGAAATATGAAACAAATTAAAATAGCTCTCATCGTGGATATTTTAAACACATATTTCTCAGTAATTGATGAGCCTAAATGAAATAATATCAGTAGGTTATATAACAATCAAAGAGTACCACTAACAGACTTAACCAGTGGACATAAAATAATGTGATCAAAATGTAATGCCTTTTTTCCTAAACATAGAGAAAACATAAAACTGACAATACTGGCTATAAAAGAAGCCCTAGTGGATCTGAAATAATTACTCTCATAAACATACTCTTGCCTTAGCAGCAAAATTATATCATGCAAAATATTAAAAATCTTGCAAATATGGAAATCAGACAAAATTGCTCAAGCAACTCAAAAATATTTAGAGAAGAGTGAAAATCATAAAAAACATAACAACATTTTGTGCAATGCTTACAAATTTATGCCCTTAAATATTTACATTACAAAACTTATAAAATACTCCAAGATATTGAAATATATATCTACCTTAAAACATTGAAAGATCAAATGAACAAACCAAAAAAAAAAAAAAAGAAAAGGAAATAATGAGTGGTAATTATAAAATATTGAAATATAAAAACAACATATAATACAAAAAATTGGAAAATTCATGTTACCTCTTTAAAAACAATTTAAGTAGACAAAAACAGGGTAAGATTAGACAAAAAGAAAGAGTTTTTTTCATACAAACATTTGACATGAACAGAAATAAATGAGTATAAGAGAAAAATATGAAAGAAAACTTTGAAAACTTTAACAAGAAAATCAATAATTACAATAGAAATATACCACTCAACAAATTAACTCGGAAACTAGGAAACATGAAAAGTGCTTTAGTCAACAATGATAAAACAATGGTTTAAAAAAATCCTCCTGTTAAAAATAAATATGAAAGAAAGTAGATTAACACCATCTCAACACAATTTTCATGATCAAATACTTCAAATCTCATTTACAAACTACCAAAAAAATAGCATCTTTCCTTAATTTTATGATAGAATATCATAGGAAACAGTTATGTTCAGTTAAAAACAAGATATTAACTTCTCCCGAAGATATATACAACAGCAGCAAAATATTTTGAAAATGGAGAAAGCTAATTTGTCAAACAATCAAATGACAAAATTTAAAAATCCCATGTTTACTGCAGTGCTAGTAATAGTAGCATGAATAAACATAAGTATCCATCAAAGAATGAATGGATAAAGAGATGGAATGTCAACCGGTCTAAAATAGGAAGAAATTCTATTATTTGCAACACCATGAAAGGATACAGAAAAAAAATCATGAAAAAAACAAGCCAAACACAGAAAGGCCAACTGCATTTATATATTCTGCAGAGCCTATAGGACTACAGAAAGCATGCAAATATATTGGTAACAAAAAAGTCCTTAACTGTCTATTTTGGAACACATGGGAAATGTTGTTGAATACTGATTTAAAAATGTATGTTTTAGGTAATCCTTACATAAAAACAAAACCAGAGATCTTGTTGATAGGAACGTGTTTCCTCTGGTTTTGTTGTATGCAGTTGATTTCTTGCTGCTTTAAAAAAATCTAATTAAGGAAATTTTGCTTTAAAAAATGTGAAATGTGGGTCACAATTACATGGATAAATCAACATACTACTGATTTTTAGTATCTGATATATAACAATGTTTCTTTAAGAATAGCCTGTTGTTGCATTTAGCATTATAAATTGCAAATACTTTATCAATTACTTCCTTATTCACATGTTAACTTCCACACTTAGTCATTGATTAGATGACCAAGATTTTGGTTAATACTGCACTTTTTAATTTTTATATTTAGAAAATGAAATTTCTATAAATTAACTATAAATACTGTTTACACTCTAATTCAGTTTTGTAGCATGATATTATATAGCAACATGCTTATGTCAGATAATAACAGTACATAATAATCAACTTAGTATGATTAAAGTCTTAAATTTAATGACTAGATTCATTCACTGTGTAAAGTATTTTACAGATCATCTCAGAGAGTGAAAAGAATCTGCACAATATCTCAGTGCTAGCATGACACAATATGAGTATGAAAATCAGTGGATGAGCACATATTTTGAAAAATAAGAATGAAACATCATATTCAACTAAATAGCCTGGGACTCAAAAACTCATTGATCTGATTCATGTTCTAAGGATATTATTCTTTTATATAAAAATATACCAAAATTTGAGAAGTTATTTAGAAAATTATATAGAGTAGAACCTTGTGATGATAGATATCAGGGTCATTAGGCCCATGATTAAAGATTTACTTCAACAATAGGAAACTTACGCAATATCAAAATATACAGCATACTTATTTTATCTAACTTTCAGCTTAGTACTTAGTATATGTAAAATCAGCTTTCTTTGGTTTTCAAATTTAAAAAAACATTATACATATTTAGAAACCATTCTTTATAACTCTATTCTTATTTTTAAAACTTGTATACTAAGTATAATCTAGTATTACTTTTTGGAATTTCTATTTACTTTGTACACTGCATTGGAGGAGTTACCAAACCAGGCCCCTTGGAGCAGTTATACAAATATTTTAAATATTGCCTCATATGACACTTTTTAAATATATTGAAATAAATGTGTTCTTTTACTAAACCATTATCTTTTAGTGTTTAAGTTTATCTAATGTGGTAGAGTAGGTAGCTTCTTTTTGTTGTTTCCTTTCACTGCAAAGAAATCTAGTCTAAATATAAATGACTTATAACTTTCTTATTATTATTAGGTAGTTTATTTAAAGATAAAGATTCTTCATTCTTCAAAGGTAATAACAGCTAATCTCTTCTAGGTTTATCATGATTGTGTTTTAAGCAAACTTTCAGCTGTTGCTCTCTTAATACAACTTTCTAGGAGACTATTAGCATGGAAGGTGGTTTCTGATCTTTTCTCCCTAGGATCACAGGGATCTTATAGATGCTATCACTTTATTTCTAATAATAGCAATAAAAAAGGTAGCACCTATGAAACATTCATTATGTGCCAGTCACTAAGATAAGCCCTCTATACATATTTTAATATTTGCAAGAGCTCTGATACATAGTTAATATGATTCTCCTTTTATACATGAAGAAAAAGGACACTTGTAAATGATATGCTGGTTTTAGTAGTCTGATAGAAGTGGGAAGTATTTTAAGACTTAATAATCTGTGTCTAAAAACATTTAATATAAAAATACAAGATCATAATTCAATTGATAGAACTAATAATTTCTTTCATAGAATAACCTAAGTTTCCTAGTATCTAGAAGAAATGAGATAAATACATCAGTCTAAACAGTGATTTTTATCCGTATAGCAGAAAAATTTTACATAGTTGATGTATATTTAAAATAATTTTACACGACTACAAAAATTTCTAATATTTACATATACATCAAACTAATTAGCTCTTTAGATTATTTCTACATATCATAGTTTTATCATTAACCTCAAAACTCCACAGAATTATTTGGTTTATGATTTGTCATTAGAAATGAACATATTTGGAATTACATAACATATGTAATATGTTTAAATAATTCACTTAGAACCTTACTATAGTTTAGATGTTAAATGTCTTTGGAAGGCTCATGTTCTTGCTTAAATATGGAATCTAAAACAATGGAATAGACAGAAGGAGAGAATAAAAAGTTTGCTTTCAGAAGCTAGGGACATGGCAAGTAGGGGCTGAAGTCAAAGAGCACCAAGCCTCAGGTAGATGACAGCGTGTTTGATAAGTTTTTTTCATTTTAGTTCAACTGCCCATCATGGTGGATATAGTTAATATTGAGTGCTATACACTAAAATTTAGTAACTATAAATTTTTAAAGTTCTGGTAAAAAAATTAAATATTTGGAGTGATGAATATGTTAATCAGCCTGATTTAATAATAATTATTTGTGTTAAAAATCCTTTTGTACTGCAGAAGCATATACAACCATAAATTTTCAATAAAATACATAAATCACTAAATGTCAAGAATAATGCTATTACAAAGGATAAATGCTTCATGATATATTATCAAATTAAATATCATTTAATAGTAGAAATGAATAAACTACAGTAATGATATTTAACATACTTAGCTGTTGGGAGCATGAATGAAATATGGGTCTTTGAACTGCCCAAAGGGAGAAGTGACAACTCTCTTGGGAATATCTCAGGGCTAAGGTGCCAATTGAAGGTGCCAATTGAAAATCGCCCTATTCAAAGGCAGATTCTGTGCCTGTCACATAATTTATTAATGTCATAACCTTGAGTTCAAATGCCTCCTGCCTGGAGGTAGAGAGTTGTAGGTGCAAGCTGATAATCCCTAATTGGGCTGCTTTTATCTTCAGCTTTGGTTTTGTTTACCTTAAACAAGCTCTCTCGCAATAAATCCTTCCGAGGTTAAAATCTATATAATAAGCATGTGGAGTTTGCTCCTAGTGTTAGTCTTCCACAACCAGAGGCAGGCTGAACTACCAAGCCCCGGCTTTATCTCTACTTTTGTGTCGGTTTGTCTTTTTCCTAACCCCTTATTAGCCAGTTCAATTACCCCTGAATAAATTGTGTGCAGGACATGACATTTGGCATATGAACATGAACACTGGACACACAGGAGTTTTGATTTTTCAAGGTGACTGGAATGCTCCTAAAAAAGACATGCATTGATTAAAGGAAGGAAAGAGGTGAGTCTTTACATAGCTTTGTGTAAAACATGGTGCAGTTAAGGTGTGAAGAAAAGGATCCCTATATTATTATGCCTATGCTTATGCTTAAGACTATGTTTAAATCACAAGGCAACCCCATAAAGAAGGTACAGTTGGTGCAGCTTTTAAAATTTGCTTTTAAAACTTAACTTTGGTTCCTTGAGGAAGGGTGCGGTTGATGTTAGAGACAGGAGATACTTAAACAGCCAAGTGCTCGCTATGCAGCCAAGGGACCAGACAAAATCCCTATGGGAACTTTTATCTTGTGGTCTTTAATATGAAATTATCTTGATCAATCTTGTAATAGTGTGAAATGGTCAGCTTCTTTCTTCATTTCTGATTTTAAAATGCCATTAAAGGCTGCAAACAGTTAACAAACAGTCTTCAGACTACAGTGTCTCCCACAGCCCCTTACCCTGCTCAGCCAGAATCTTTCGTCTCCTGGGAGAAGGACAGAATCATGCTTTGTTTTGAATTTTTTAAAGTGTGATGCTGAAGATCACACTACTGCTGAGCAACACATGGCTTCTACTATAGTAACCAGTCAAGCCTAGTCTGATGGAGAAACTTACAAACAGGACAGTTGAATGAACCAGATTGAGTAATAACATGGGGCAGAGGCCATGCTTATATATTTTCAGAAGGTGCAGCTCATCCTACCTGTGTACCTTAACATACTGTTCACCATCACCATGGAAGATTTCAAGCTGCCATTCAAAGAACTGAAGAACCTCACACATCAGGCTGCACAGATAGTCAAATAGCAGGGAGGCTGTAAATCTCTAGCCAACATGTTTGTGCCTATGCTGGCTTTATTGAGCTGTCAGGTAAGTAGGGTTCATGGGGAAATTTATTGGACTCATTTCCCAGATCCACTTTTAGTACACTCAGCTGTGTAGACTGGAGAATCCATTCCAGTATTTACTAATGATACTCAAATATTGGATGGTATTTCAGATAAATATATTACACCTGTTCATTCAATTAGATTTAATTACACTGGATATAATGGGAGTTTACCTATATGTTGGTCCCACAGTACCTACTGGCAACAAATCTGTGTTACAGCAGCCAAATATAACGCTTCCCAGTGGAACTGGGAAAAAGATAAAAAATCATTTAATGGGCATTTGGCACAGAAATAATGAAAGTCTAGACCTTATGGAGTTACATCATCATATTTAGGATATTCAGGAAAGCAGGAATGATCTTGTGGATCCTGCATGGCTTGAAGTACAAATACTTAATGACTTAAATGGTTTTATTCCTGGGAATATGTTTAAATATTCAACATAATGCATTGTTTTAGAATTATGTGTTTGCTACTAATTCTCTTTTGTGTTATGACAGCAGAATGCTGAATCTTCTGGAAAGTATCCAAGAACTTCAATAATAGCTGATCACTTGTGATTTGAAAATAAAATGAAAGAGCATAAGGCAAATGAATTATGGGTCTTTGAACTGCCCAAAGACAGAAGCGACACCTCCCTTGGGAATATCTCAGGGCTAAGGTACCCATCAAAGATTCCCCAATCCACATAGTGATGCCCTGTTCAAAGGAGGATTCTGTGGCAGCCATGGAATTTATTAGTTCATAACCTTGGGTTCAAATGCCCACTGCCTGCAAGTAGATAATCACACCTGATAAGCCCTAATTAAGCTGCTTTTACCCTCGGCTTTGGTTTTGTTTACCTTAAAGCAGCTTTCTCGCCATAAATCCTTCTGACATTTAAACCTATATAATAAACATGCTGAGTTTGCTCCTAGTCAGTCTTCTTCCACCAGAGGCAGGTTGAACCATCAACCTGGCTTTATCTCTACTGTTGTGTCGGTTTGTCTTTTTCCTAACCTCCTCATTGTTCAGTTACCCCTGAATAAATCCTTACACAGAATGTGACACTTGGCTCTTGGTTACTAAATGCCAATGATATTTTTGTTTATTTGTGAGAAAAGAAAGCATCTCCACAGAATTTTAAAGAGCTACTTTAATGGTTAACCCCACCTGAGAATCAAAAACTATAGCTGCATAAATCAACAGAGACACTTCTCTTAAGCCATAATGTTGATTGAATAAACAAAGTTTAAAACTAACAGGTACAATTCTACTGTACGAAATTTTAAGATATATAAAGTATTGATTTTAAGAGTGGATACATATGTTTGATATAGAAAGAAACACAGGTGAATAGTCCACAAAACTTCTTATTAATGGTAAATTCTCAATAAAGATATAGTAAAAATGGAAGGATTTTTTTAAAGTTTTCTTTTCTTGAACTGAGTAATGAACATACACAATTACTTAGCATGATATTTTAGCATGTCATTGTTTTATAAATTCTTAAGTATGAAATCTAAAATTTTGAAAGCAGGAAGAAATCGTATCAAAGTGTGGTGATACCTAAAAATGAAAAAGTGTGCCAGGCACATTTTACATGGAAAGAAGGAACAAGAAATAAAATGCTACAAAGGACACTGATTTTCTCAAGTGTAGGATACATGACCAACTTTTGTGAACCCTACAGAAAGAGATCCCTCTTCATTAGATTATTCATTCCCTCACTCCAAAGAATTATAGATCTTTGCAAAATTTCTTTAGTTAGGAAATTGTAAACATGGCTCTAAAAAAGTATTGAACAATAAAATTGTAAACACATTAAAAAGCATAAGAATGTAAGAAGGAAATTTTATTTTTAGAAAATAACTGATTTTTGTCAATGCAAATTCACTCAATAAATAAAACAAGATTAAATGACAATGAGACTAATAAAGTCTGAGACCATAAATAAGTTAAAAATGTTTCAAACTAAATATTTTTTCCATAAGTACCCTATAAATGTTTACATAAAGTATTTTCATTTCAATTATGCTCAAAATACTTATTTTCAATTTTTACTTTTTGACACACATATTATATAGTTATATATTATTTAGTCTCCAAATATTTGCTGACTTTCTGGAGGTTATTCTATGATTTATAATTTAACTCTATTTTGCTCAGAGAACATGCTTTGTAGAACCTAAAACCATTGTTGTTTACTGAAATTTTGCTTGTTTCATAAAGTGGTCTATTTTGGTAAAAAATAATTTTCATACACTTGAGAAAGAACATTTGTTTATCTTTTGCCATTGCTGGATTGAACATTGTGTACATCACAAGTAGGTCAAGCTGGCTGGCAGTGTTGCTCAAGTGTTCTCCATCCTTACTGATTCAGTGTGCTTGCTCTAACAATTACTAGAAGGAAATTAAAATCTCCCACTAATATCTTGTATTTGTTTATTCCTTTTAATTTTTCTCACCTTTTGCTTCATGTATTTTGAAGTTTAATTATTAGGGAATAAATGTCCCTTTGATGGATTATTATCATTAATAAGTGCCCTTCTTTTCATAAAATCTGCTTTTTTCATTATATCATTATAGCCACTTCATTTTTGTTTTGATAAATCAAAATAATGCTATGAGTTTTATTTTAATCTTTTTACTTTAAGCTATTTTCTTTGCACAAAAGGTACCTGAATAGACTGCATGTTGAAGGCAGAAAATAGCTGAGTCCGTTCTTTTAAATTTAATCTAACAATCTCTACTTTAAGTGTAATATTTGTTTATTATGATAAATGTTATGCTTTGGTTTAAACTTTTTACCTTGAAGTTGTTTTTCATTCATCTTATTACTTTGTCCACCGTCTCTCTCTTTAATTTTTGGGGGAGGAAGGTTTCTTTTAGTTTAACTACATCTCCTCATCCTATTTTACTTCCTATTTTTGCTTACTAGCTATCATTCTTTGGTTAGTGTTACTTAACATTCATAACATATCCCTCACTTTATCACGATCTATTTCCAAGGGCTATCTTACCACTTCACACATAAATAAGATTCTTGTCTGTAATAGTGTCCTTTCATTTTTTCCCCTTCTAGCACTTGTGCAATAATTTTCATATTCTTTATTCTTACATGTGTTTAAACAGTACATTTTTAAAATTTTTTAGATAGTCAACTACCTTGTAAAAATGTTTATTTTTTAAATCTATGTATTTTTCCATGTAGTTGTTTTTTAATGCTCCTCATGCATTTGGGTAGATTCAATTTCCATCTGGTATCATTTCTTTCTGCCTGAAGCATTCCCTTTTATGCTTTGTATAGTGTAGTTCTGCTAGTGATGAATTCTTACAGCTTTGAATATGTCAAAAAGTTTTCAATTTATCTTCATTCTTTGAACAATATTTCACAGAGATGAAACACTAGGTTGATAAAATTATGTGTTCAATATTTAAGGATGTTCTAGGTTGTCTTTTTATTTCCATTGTTTCTGATAAGCAATCTTGTCAGTAATTTGATTATTCTGCTGAGCAATTTGATTATGATATGACCATGGTAAATTGCTCATGATTTTCATGTTTGGCATACATTGAGTTGACGTTTGTGGATTTAAAGTTTTCATCAAATCCTATCTACATGAAATATTGGCTTTCATGACTTGTGAGTCTCCCACCTTTAACAGATCCACATCACCTGTGGATCTGTTGAATATGGAGGAAAATCCTGCATTCTATGGAGTGTTTTCTAATGGGTAATAGAAAATTGACCATTTTCACCTTCTTTCAAAATTTTCTAATATATAGAAGAAATAGTCTCAGAATTAATATCTTATAGTTAAAGGAATTTTCCACCTAATTCATTTACTTTGGTGCCTATATCCACTAATTTTACTTTTTCAGTTGGCCCCATGTTTCTGCAATTTCAATATTGAATTATAAGATCATCTATCAAGAGAACCCATACTCCTTTATGCTCTCAGTATGCTGGCAATCTCTACATTTATATCTTCTTATAATTTTGCTTTGATTTTAGAAACCCCCAATCCAATCCAAAGCCAATATCTATGCTCATGGTATAGTGACATGAGTTTGTGCATGAAACAAAAGAACATGAAATTAGATCCTCTGTAGGTAAATTCTTTAACATTTAAGAGGGAATTTGAACTTTAAAGTGAGCCATATGGAGCACTCAGAAGCTCAAACAACTTAGCTTTCTTGCAGTTGATAGTAGTTAATGCTCTGTCAATGAATGTGTAAAGGGCGTATACACACACATTCAATGCATTAATCTAAACCACTATCACCAATGTACTGAAAAGACAGGCATTGCATTATAAACAGGCCAGCTGAAGTTTCACCTTTCTAAATCCCTCTGGATTTGTTTTTTTAAAAAGCCTCATTTTTATCTTTTTATTAAATCAAGTCATGTAAGACTTCTAGTTCCAGTTACTATAGCCATCAGAAAATAATAAAGTTGAATGCCTATAAAATTGTTATCAATGTTGTTTTAATTCTTCCTGATGTACAATAGAAGTGAGAGTTTGATATATGGTAATTCTGACTCTCCAGTCAGCTGGGAAATATAAAAAATTTTTAACTGTATTTGTATACCCTTTCTGGAAAATAAATCCGTTTGTACATTTTTATTGTTTGAGAGTAGAGCGATGTTATTATTCATCTTGTCTTAGAGTCTCTGACATTTGTTCTACCATTTAAAATAAAGCTTTTAAAATAATTTAAAACAAATTTACCATCAATTGTCTTTGTGGCAGTAACTTACATAAATGGATTTTATGGAAATTGCAGATATTTCTTTACAGAATAAAAGTGACCTTTACTTGCCATTGTTTCAGAGCACATTTTATTGTTATTTCTAGTTCCTTTTCAATAGTGGGGAATGGCAGGTACAGAAAGGGAAGAAAAACATCTAGGAAACAGTTGCCTGAAGGTGATCTTTAAATCTTGTTTCTTTCCACTTTAGGTTTTAATAGTGCTACTTTGAATGCAAGAATTTGGAAAGTTGTTGCAGTCCATACTATTTCAAATGAAGAATTTTTGTCAATTTAATTCCCACATATCTGTTTGAAACATACACATTAAATTGGTAATATTTAAGTATAATTAGTGAATGAAAAGCTCTGAATTCATGAAAACAAAACTAACGGTAGATCCTAGCCTCACTATAAGGACTGTTGCTTAGAATAAGACCACTTGTCATTGAGGACAGGTAAGAGAAGGATAGTCTGTCTTCTGGAATAGTTCTTGCCCATTTACTTTGGACATAATCAAGCCAGATGACAAGTTATTTTGATGAATTGGAGATGAATAACAAAAATTAGCATCAACATTGTACTTTGATAGAGACAAGTATTATGAGAGCTTTAGATCACTTAGAAGTTTTAAAACAGGAAGTTGGAGTTGGCCTCAGCATGTATGTCTAAATTAATTATTTGTTAGTTTAAACTAACTAGGAAGTTTATGTCAAGAGAGATCTAAAGCCAAATATAGACAAAAGAGAAACGATTGCTATGATTAGTTAATAATGGCTAACTTAAACAAGGGAGAGTGATTCTGTATTAAGAAATATTGTCTGAATGCCATACGTGAGATATTCCTGACACACATTCAACAAATATTTATAGGTGTCCACTCTATGCAAGATGCTAAATGTGAGACACTGAAAATATCAAAAGTCAAAGTCATAGTAGATGGTTTTTGCCATGAAGAATTTAAGAGTCTTCAGAAAGATTAGCCATTGAACATGATACTTGCTGAAACTAATACATAATGCATTTGAAACGGATTTAGAAACCACCAAAGCCACCTGAAGTTTAACTTCACTGAGGAAGTGATGTTTGAAAAAATACATAGCACAGATTCTAAAACTTGGACATGCTCCAATAGATTGCCCAGAAAACTGAAAAGGAGTCTTATTTGTACAAGTGGGGGAAAATGAAGCTTTATGAAAAGACAAATAAAGTAAAAGAACATCTTACCCATCTTCTTAAAGTGTTTTATATTATAAAAGAATAATATACACTTATTAAAATTGAGAAAGCTAAACTTTCTAACTATTCTAAGCTTAGGTTTTAAAACATCTTTGTAGAAAACAATATAAAAATTTCGAAAATAATATTTTATAATTATTTCACTTTATTTTCATTTCCTTTTACATTTCATTTTTGTAAAATCACTGATAACAAAAGGGTTATTAAAAAGTATTTTATCAATATTATTTATATAATGCTTAGAACACATATGCATAGATGCAATTTGAATATATCCCTCATTATCTTCTTTGAATAAAAAGTGACAAAATACTATGAGCCTTAATAAAGACATGGTGCTTGAATTGTTTCCCAGGAAAACTGTACAAAATTATACTCCTTCTGAAAATATGTTACAATGTAGGCCATGAAACAAATTCATAGGATTTAATCATTATCATTAAAACCATCACCATTAAACATTTTGAAATATAAAATACATCATATTCTTCCTTCCATTTATTAATTGTGTGATTAAACTTTTTATATGTTTATATGCTCTTCATATTTTTCTTGAATGAATTATTGGATTGACTATCTTGTACATTTTTCAATTAAATGTTAAGTTCAAAGAGGCTTTTTAATTAAAATAGAAATAACTACTTAAAATGTGAAATAGCTAAAACTAACAAAACATTAAAAATAAGAAAAAATAGATATATTATAATTCTATATTTAATTTTCTCAATAATAGTTTAAATAAGCAACTCATTTAAGATTTTGGAGTTGCATTTTATACAAAAATTTTAAACAATCTAAAACAACCAACCCTAAAGAATAACATTAAGGAAATATTGAAGACATTTCCAATCATATGAGCATGTACCCTCTCTTTTCATTTTGTTTTGTTTTATCACAATTTTTTGCTCTGCTCAAGTCCATTGGAACACTGGAGCAAGAATACTTTTTAAAATAGCACAAAGCAAAGCAGGGACTAACATGGCACCCCTAATCATTTGTCTTCTTGAAAAAAGCATAACGGAATAAGAAAATATATTTCAGATTACATAGAAGAAAACTGTTTGCACAAAGCCTAATGAGACTACTTGGATGTGACCAATGAACAAGCAAATGAACAACAGATTTCACTTCAATTATGATGTGAAAGTGGAGCAGAGAGAACACAGGCAAACACCCAACAAACAACATAGCCTTCTAAGGAAAGTTCTGATGGTGTAGATGGAATGAATACCTTTCTTCTAAGAACTGACAGGTGAAGGAACAATAGTGGCTACAGGGACCAGAAGACTGAAGAAGGTTTTAGTTTTTGATTTGTTTTAAACTTTTGAGTTTTCTACTTTTTAATGAGTCTTTTGAGTTTTATGAGCCTCATTGTCTGTATATTTCCTCTTTGCTAATTTCTGCTCATTATATAGGCCTAAGATGAAGACAGATAGATAGAGATCTCACATAGCTAATAAAAAGAATCAAAAGAGAAAAAAACATTTTGCTTTGTGGCATAAAACATGTTTCATCACATTTAACATATGTTTCCAAATCTTTCTTATTATTAACTATGAAGTAGTATGTCAAAAGTAAATGGGGGAAATACGGATTCAAAAATATGTGGTGTGTAAGTATTTAAAAGTTGCTCATTGATTAAAATATATCCAGCAAAGCTAGAAACCATTCAGACTAATTTTATATTCAAAGTTTGCTTAAAAAGAATGGGGCTCAAAATTTTTTCTCAGTTTTAATTAAACTTTATTTCCTCAAACAATGGTTGTCAAAATTAAATGCATTAAAGATCCACTTGGGAATTTATAAATTCACTTTCAGAAATTTTGATTCAATAGACTTCCACAGAGGCCAGAACTTTATATTTTGAGCAAGCACAAGTATATAAACTATTTTCTTTATAAAAATCATTTTAGTGAAAAATTATCTCTAACATATGGTACAAAATGGAGCATTTTTCATGCTGCTTAATTAAATGTCTTTCATTAAAGAACATTCAAACTTGTAGTTGTGATCAATGCATTTGGCAACTTGTAGGAAAAAACAGCTGCTAAGTTGGTCTCATCAGCAAAAATTTCTACTACTTAGGTTTATCTACAGTAAATTCAGTTAATTTTTTTAAAATTCTAAAACCAAACCAAGGTGTTTAATGGCCTCTCTATGAGTATGACCCCTTTCACTGAGGCAGTGAGTGCTCCCTCACAAAGAAAAGAGCCCCATCCCACTAGTAGAAATAAAGGGAAGATGAGCACTTTTAATTTGATGAACTCTAGGAGCAGAGATATGTTTAGACTCCCTGGATGCAATATTATTTGGTATTGTATAAAATAGAGGAAATACAGAAATAAATTTTTCTGATGACCTGGAGACTTTCAGTTTTATCCCTTCATTTTGTTATGGTCCCTTGTGTAGAAATATTACTAGTATAAAGGCATTCCAGTATTCAAAGTTCTGATTTAGCTCATATATGAAGTATAATCTTGGACATTTGATGTGGTTTCAGTTTTCACTTTTTAGGACAGCATCATTGTCGTTTATTGGGAAACAATGTATTGAAGTAAATTACACTTAAGCCCAAAATGCAGCTTTTCTGCTTATTGGCTTAATGGGCCTTAATACCTCCACCTAAAAATGGAAATGATAATAATTACCTTTCAGGATTAGTAAAAACTAGGATCAGAGGTGATGTGCATATGCTGATGGCACAGTAATATGCAAAACATCTTAACTATTACTATGAATATAGTAGTAGCACATTAATGTGTATAATGTTATGATAAAGTTTGAAATAATAAAGAATTAAAAATTAAATCATCACAAAATATTCATTCTACAAAATAAGAAGCACCTTAAATTTTTTATATTTTCAAAATCTATAAGCACTTTATAACTTTATAACTTTTACATCAGTATAACTGCATGGATGTACTATATAAAATTGTATACTGTATACTTTTATTTTCATCTGTGGTACAGGAGTGTTTTTTTAGTATCAAATTTGACACAAAATTTTTTATTAGTGGTAAGTTCGATAACTCCTGGTGAGCATTGTACATAATGTGGTTTTAATTCTAATGATATAAAATTGCTTATAATAATTTACAAGTGGCCTGTGTCAATCGCCAATCAGGTTGATATCAGCAGGGATAAATACTGCAATTACCAAATATCGATAAGTTTAAATTTGTTGTTAAATTATAAAATGCATTTGTATTTTCTATTCTTTGAATGTTGCCATCACCAATATATTCAAAATTTATGAGAGCAAATCATGCTCTATATCTTCACAAGTCAAGAGATTTAACTCCATTAGTAAAAATTACTTTAAAATAATAAGTGAAATTTAAAAATTGATTAAAATAAAAAGAAACTGGCAGGTATTGTAGCGCACACATTGTAGACAAAATACTGTTACTGGCTATTAAATAATAACAATGCTCCTTTTACAGCAATTACATTTCAGGGAGGTATCCATTAAAAAATGAGTTAAGTTTAATTTGTACTTATACTTGCCAGTCCTTGCCCTTATAATTGTTTCAGGTTTTACATATTAGTTTTAGAAGTTTAACTTTAAATTATCAACTTATACAATTTAAATGGTTGTACAATGCCCAGCACTTAGTTAAAATGTTTCTGTAATACTTAACTTGGGCAATGATTAATGCTCTCATCCCTTGATATCTTTGTGGAATTGGTTTCAGCACCCCTCTCAGATACCATAATCCACAGTGCTAAACCCTGATATAAAATGTAGTATTTGCATATAACCTACATACTTCATCCTGTACACTTTAAATCTCCCCTAGATTACTTATATTGCTAATAGGAATGTAAATGCTATGCAAATTGATTGTTACACAGTATTATTTAGGGGATAATGACAAGACAAAATGTTTGTACATAGTACATATTCAATTTTAAAAATTAAGTTTTTGATTTAAGACTGCTGAGTCTGTAGATAGGGTATCTACAAATATGGATGGCAGCCTGTACTTAATTTTTGAGATACGCTATACTTTCATTTTTAGAAACAATTTGTGGCAGTTTGGAAAAAGTTCAAATTTCTCTCCTCAGAGAAGGGGGTTGTAACATATGTGGCAGCAAAGAGGAGGACCACTTGCTTGGTTCTCCGTTCAAGGAAATACCTGAACTTAAAGTGGGAACAAGGCAATGACCCTACGCTCTCCCTTACAGCCCTTAGAAGGCTTTTCCTTTCCAGTTTTCAAGCTAGGAACTTAGGCTCCTGATACCTCCAACCAATGACCACATGGTAGTAGTAGTAAACAAGACAGGATAACAAGCCCCAATTAAGGTCTTGTTCAAATATAAAGACCACACCATGCGACTAACCCCTGCAAACATTCTAGCCAACTTCTTTGTCCCAGAGTGGGCTTCGGTGAGTGGTGGGTATGAATACAGCCAATACCTTTTATACTTTGTCAATAGCTGTTAACTAGTTTTTGACCAATGGCTCTGGTACTTTTTCAATGTCTCTTTGACAGATTTTGGCCAATGCTCATACCCCAAAACCATATAAGCCCCTAGGCTAGCACACCAATTTGTTTTTTTCCCCCCTGCTGTTAGCTTCCCTTCTTCATTACAGGAATTCTGTATCTTCTCTTCTCACTTAAATATCCTGCTTGGTTTACTCTGACCTTCTATTGTTCTTGAATTTTATTCTTCAGATTTGGGAGACAAGAACCCAGAGGAAATTGGTGAAGCATGCAGCCTGATCAAACTGTACCTTCCAATGTAATTATGGAATCTAGTTTCATCTCAAACTCTAGTTTCAGAGGGGTTCCTAATACTTAACCATTCCTGCTCAACACAAGATGCCCTCATAATGGGCTGTGTTTATTCAAGTTTCCCCTGCTGGGTTACTGCACTGTGCTAGATCAGCACCAGGGGCCAAGATTTTCTCTGCACCATCATGTTTTCTTCCTTTCCTCTTTCCATAGCTGGGTTCATATAGGAATCATTGCCTAATGCTTCTCCCATTCCCTTTTATGCATTATAATTTATATTCTTTATTCCCCAAATGACTCCTAATCTCCTAACTCCTTCTCAATGTTTGTTATTTTTGTTGAATATTTTGAATTGGATTTTTAATTACACAAATGTATTGTGCAATTCCACTTGAGTTTTCTTTTCTCTTTCAACAGCTGGTCACTTTAGGCATGAGGCCATAGGTGGAAGCTGTGGGAGAGGCAATGTTGCATCAGAGATAAGTGAAATGACACTCAGAGTGACCTTTCAAGAAATACTGAGTCCTTTGGATCCACCCGGCCCACATATATCATTTTCATAGAACAATAGATTATTTCTGCATTGAACTGACCTTAAGGCTTGATGCTTCTGACAGAACCAAGCTACTGACAGACAGTTATAATTACATAGTCACTTATCTCCCATGGTCAGGCATTTGGTCTCCACTAGGTGTTTGTATCTTGCCAAGAGATGTATTTCAAATAATGAGTCATTTTCAGCTACAGACAACAGCATTCTTCCAGAACCCAGAACCCTCCTTTGAGTCTCTCAAGGAACACAATATAACATATTTAATTTCATGAATATCTCTACCATCCTGAATTTAATTTCCCAAGTGATGGGGTACATTAACCAAAGCCTGGCTCAATGGGACAGCAGCACTCTCTGATTCTTTTCCTTTTTCAAAATTGGCAGCTTTCTGAATCATTGTTAGCGATTAGGTCAGAGAAGTAGTCCCGAATGTTGTATATTCTCTCTTAATTGTAAAACAAAAATGAAAACAATGGAAGCTATGCCAATTGTTTAGCATTGGAGGAGTAAGGCTCCATAATTGTCCTTTATGTCATCAGAATGTCTCTTCATGCCCTAAATTTTAGCCCTGTAACCTACACTGCTGAGGCATGCCCTTGAAATCTGTAGCATTTCTTTCTCATCCTTTCATATGCATGCATCTAATAAGGGCATTAGGACTACTTGATGTTCCCTGCTTAGTGGGTCCAATTAACATAATATCTTCAGTGTGGTGAGCCATTTGAAATAAGCTGTGCAATATTAACAGGATCAGGAATTTGTGGAACTATAGTGGAATACATGAATGTTAACTATGTGGCAAATAGTGAACTGTCCTTCCCAGGTGAATGTCACATAACTTTGATCACCTTTCCTAATCAGGATTTAAAAGAATTGCATATATCAAATGCCAGAAACTGTGTTGAATCATTCTATCCAATCACTAGATCTAGAACAGCAGTATAAACTATGGCTATTATTGGCTCTATTAATATTAGTCTACTGCCACCTATCACAATCGTTCTTTCTGTTCGATATTTTTGGATTATACCTGAGACATATAAATGTCAAGTTATGGAGATTTTCCATCTTATTATGTTTATAGATGACTGCTATTGGTTTTAGAAGGCACATTTCTCAGATAGATTTCAACTGGGAACTGGGAGCAGCAAGTTTGCCTCATGTCATTTTAAAATAACTTTTCTAGTTAAGTTACTTCGAGTTTACTCTGCACAATTCATGGGCTAGGGGTCTGTCAGAATTGTGCGAGGAGAAACATGAAGGATGATGCCCTTTCTAGCTTTTATCTTCCCAGGACATCCCTATTCTTTCCAATATTCATGCTGTACTGACAATCATTTTTATTATTCTACAAACCAGGATATTTCCAATTTTTCCATGTTCATTATAAGGCTGTGATGCTTGCTAAACACACTTTACTTAAATCTAGGCTAAAAGCCCTCTCTTCAGGTATTTATTTGGAAAGCTCTGTATCTTACCTTCTCCAAGCAGGTGCATATTCCTCACCAAAATTGGTTTGTTATCTTGCATGCTACCTGTGGCAGCTTCTATCTCAGTTTAGATCCTTTGTCTTTAGTTAAGAGTCTTCCAAGTAAAGCGGATGACCACGTCCAGCAAATACAGTGTTCTGGAATCTGTCAGAAAAATAAGTAGCATTTGTAGATATTTGCTTTTCTACTCTCATTTTGAAAAATACACTCACCAGTTATAGAATTGTAGGTTGACAGATTTCTTCTTCTTTAATGGTTTAAAGATATATGGAAAGTTTGACATCAGGGAAAGTGAGAAATCAGGAAGAAGATAATATAATAAAGTACCATGCATTTTAGAAATTTTCTTATCAAAAAACATTAGAAATATGAATTCTAACACAAGCAACAGTTGAACATTTGTGGAGCTCTGTAATTATGATGGCTCTTCAGGATTGTCTCATTTGAGGCAAGCAACCCTGGTCTCCTGCCCTCTTCTCTTGTCTAATGTGGCCTTCTAGGAGACCTTGCTCCCCTCTATGGTCTTCATTAATAGATTATCTACTGCTCTTCTCATTAACAAATGCCTTCTACACTATTGGCAACTAGAAAAACCAGTTTGATCTCTTTGTCAGAACTTCATATTTGTACTTTTAAAATGTCTTTTTATGGTGCTTTATAGGGAAATTCTACTCTGTTCCCAACTTAGTCATTTAGAGTCAGAAGAAAATCTTTTTAAGCCCTTTCTATACAATTTGTGAGCAGAAATAGAATTTCAAAAATTGTGCAGGATTACTTTTCTAGTAGTTAAATTGTCAACCATCTCAAATATTAAAATGTACCTGGGAGATACGAAATAAGTAGAAAAGACAAGAAAATTAGCTTCAAGAAAAATTTTCTTCTTGTCAAAAATTTGAACAATTTAAACTTACTCATGGCCTTCTTTGGATTTGTGTTCCCATTTTGTAGCAACACATTTCAAGTAGAACAAATAGATTGAGAATGTGTAAAGACACAAGAGAAAAAGGGACAGGTATTGAAAAAACTGCAAAAAGCCAGGAGAACTTGAAAAGCAAAAAATTCCAAGAATTCATTTAGCACCGGCATGACGAATTATGTACACATCAAACACAGGGCTGTATCTAATTTTTATGACATGATGGAGTCAGTGGTGTTTTTAACAAGAAAGGCAGACATCATTAGAAAGTTGATATAATAAAATATTATGTAATTTATAAATTTTTTCATTTAAAAATAGAAATATACAACTGTAGTCACTTATTTTACATATTTATTTATAGCATCAAATTTATAAAGCACCTATTTTATATTAAATTAAAATTGATTTCATTATCAACTAAAATTTGTTTTCTGAAAGGGATAAGGAATATAGATTCAAACATATCTTTGTTCTCCTATCTCAGATATGGAAATTTCCCATTTTTTCCCACAAGAATTTAAAAATCCAGAAAAGGTATGATGCTTGGGAAAAAAGTGTTAGTCAAATACAAATTACAATTTTAAGAAAGTAGTTTATGTTTTGCACATTCATATGTGGAAAAGCAAAAGGGAAAGCTTGTGGCTAAATAGCTTCTCTCTTAAAAAAACTATTTTGCTTTAATATTCTCTTTCAACTATTGACCCTTATTTGTGTAGCCAATTATTTTTTAGATTCACACATATATTTTACACTTACAGACATTATATTAAGTGTTATGACATGAAGTAAAATGGAAGGCTCAAATTATTTCGTATCAACCATGGAAATAGGAAGTAGAAGAAATTCAATAAAGAAGAAACATTTTTATCTTAAAAACATATGATTATTTTTCAGAAAATGTGAGTTGTTACCGTGTTTTCTTCATTTTAGTATCTCCATGAGATTGGGCAAATAAACTAAGTCTTTTTGTGTCTCTTCCTCATCTGTACTGCCTGATTAATATCAATTATAATTTCAACATACTTTTTTTAAGCATGTGGTTATTTTATTTTATACATGACAGTAGAATGTCAACATACTTTTGTTACACAAAAAGAATAACATCCAGGATATAATCACAATTTATTTGCACACAATATTGAGCTCTAAGTAAAAATTTTAAATACATGACTTTCTTATTTACTCTAGAATATACTAGAATTTGTTAATCAGTTTTCTTGTTTCATTTGGTACATATTTATCCTTTCAAATATATAACTCTCTCTCAACCTCCTTCTCTTGAATAAAATTTTGGTCTGTATGTATGAGTATTTATCAAGAAGAAAATTCCAAAAATATAATGTAAACTATAAACAAATGAAGATGGTATAATTGTATCTCATCACTAACTGAGTATATGTATCGGGAAAAAAAGTACTTACAAATAATATGAAATATGACAAGTAAGTGAATAAAACATATTTTCCATGAGACACTAAGAAAACAATATATTTACTTTTATATTTGAAAAAACAGAAGAAGCTAATGAATTCCTTCTCACATTCTGGAAATGTCTCATTTCCATCTAACAAGGCATAAAGAGAGAAAAAAATATAAATTGTAAATACAGCAAGAAGGTATTGGATAAAAGGAAACAATTTAAGGAATAATTTTGACTTCCAAGTTGTATATATTATTTAAGAAATTCATGTGGTAAGGCTACACCTGCCATGCCACAGATAGAGATTCCTTGGATAGATCTGAGTAAACTGAAAACTGATATCCCTCTCTTGGGACTCCTCCCCTTTGGGAGCTCTGCCTTGCTTTCTTTCTACTGCTTTAATAAATTCTGTTACTTTGCTCTCACCCTTGTGTCCATGGATTTCATTCTTTGAGTTTTCCAGGAAAAGAACCCAACCCCACGCTCCATGCTACAATTCTAGATGCCATTAAGAGCATTTGTCATTCATGGAAGGAAATCAAATATCAAAAAACTACTCAAAAGTTGATTCCACTCCTCATGGATGGCTTTGAGGGTTCAAGGTTTCAGTAGAGCAAATAGCTGCAGATATGATTGAAAACAAGAGAACTAGAATTAGAAGTAGAATTAGAATTGATGCCAGAAGATATGACTGAATCATGTAATCTCATGATCAATCTTTAACAGATGAAGAATCCCTTGTCTAGGGTTAGCTAAGAAAATGGTTTCTTGAGATGGGATATACTTCTGATGAAGATGCTTCAAATAGTGCTGGGATGACAACAAAGGATTTGGAAGATTACATACACTTAGAAAAAGCAGCGGTACAGGGTTTGAGAGAATTGACTCCAATTTTCAAAGTTTGAGGTAGTAAAATGCTAACAAATAACATTACATACTACACAAAAACTTTTGAAAGGAAGATTCAATTGATGCGTCAAACTCAAACTTCAGTACCATGTTTAAAGAAATTACCACAGACATACCACCTTTCAGTAACCAATACTCTGATGAGTCAGCACAAGTTCACAAATCAAATAATATATACATACCTGAAATAACAATTTGCTGAAGTTTCACATGATTGTTAGCATGTTTAGCAATAAAACATTTGCAATCAAGATGTGAATATTGTTTTAGACATGTTATTGCACTTAATAAACTATAGGAAACAAATTTTACATGCACTGAAAATTTTTTAAAAAGAAGAAAAATTTGTGACTCATTGTGATATTCATTTTATTACAATGGTTTATAACTGAACCTACAAAATCTCTGAAGTATACTTGTAATTATTATTATTTATTTTAGTATCATCTTTAAATATATGTTATGTGGAAGTCACAAAAGGAACTTTTTGTGTGCAAATAAACAGCAAAAGAAGGAAAAAAAGGCAGGCACTTCCAAAAAAGGCTCAAAATAGGGAACAATAATGTATCATCTGTGTTACTAAACACTTGATAAAAACAAAGGCTACCTAGATATAAAAAACAAGATTTGCTTTCAAATAATGACTCCGAATTGAAATTAATTATCACAGGAATATCTTTTGATCTCAAGGTGTCAATTTTCAATTAAGTATTTTCTTTATTGTAGGACTCTATTTACCATGATTCTGGTTGATATTTTTTCTAGTTCATATAATGACTATAAATTTGAAAAATACTCAGAAGATACTAATAGGATAAAATATGAAACTTATGAAAATTTTTAAATTGATGAGTACTGAAATTTAAGTATAAAAATTTACTGAAATTTACGTATAAAAAGCAATCCAGAATACTGAACTCCACATGTGATTTGCTTTTACCTCACATCCTTGTTTCCATTCCAGGACCCCATGCAGAACACCAAATTACTCTTAGCTGTCACACTACCTTAGGTTTCTCTGGATTATCACAATTTAAAACTTTATTAAGGTTATCTGCAAATAATTGTATGAGAATGATCCCCTGGGTGAGGGGTATATGGTAACTCTGTACCATTTTCTCAATTTTTCTATGAATCAAAAATTATTCCAAAATTGAAACTTTGTAAAAAAAATAAAGACTTATTCAAAAATTAATAAACTAATCTTTTTCTTAAAAATATTGAATTTTTATATTAATAACTATAGAAACATGGGTGTAACAATATATTCCATGAAATAAAATTTAAAATACCATACGTAAATGTAAAAACAGAATATTTTCTTTCCATAGAAACTCAGAGACCAGAAATACACAATTTTATATAAGGAAAAGAGCGAGTACAGCAAGATAGTAAAAAGTAAACTCAAACTTTTAAGGACATAATTAAAATAATTGAAATTTCTTATTCAAAATTGATAAACTCAGCATAAGATTAAAAACAGGAATGTGATGATAAGAGTTCTAAAATAAAGGATTAATTATGATTTAGTTATTAGGTGTTCCCCAAAACTCATGTGTGAGACAATGTAAGAAATTTTAGAGGCAAAATGATTGGGTCATGAGAACGTTAATCCAATCAGTATATTGATCCACTTGAATGGATTAACCTGGTGGTAACTATATGCAGACAGTTTGTGGTTAGAGGAAGTAGGTCCCTGGGGGCAGGCCTTTGGGTATATATTTTGTCCCTAGTGAATGAGCTCTCTCTCTATTTCCTGGTTACCATGTTCTGAGCTGCTTTCCTCTGCCATGATGTCCTGCTTCACTTTGAGCTCAGAGCTATGGTGTTGGCCATCTATGGACTGAAACCTCTGAAACCCTGAGCGCAAAATACACTTTTCCTCTTCTACGTTGTTCTTGTCAGGTATTTTTAGTTATAGCAGTAAAAAAGCTGAACAAAGCAATCTACCCAATAATCAATAATTAAGCTGGACAAAATTCACTAAAAGCAACAATTTAAAGACATTGAACATTGAACAGAGCAATGCAAAAACTTAGAAGTATGTATTAACATAAAGTGCACTGAATTTTGGTAAGAATGATGAAAAGCCCATGGTATTTTAGCCTGAGGATGCTTCTATTGACCTATGCATCAACAGCTTTGATGAAATTTGGAAATTAAAAATAACTTTGGAAATTGCAAAATATGTCATGAGAGGGGAAGCTGATGTTACTTCCATCAAAGTACAGAATTTTAATGTCCATGTGTGCTGTCCCAAATAATAGCAATATCTTTTGGAAACAAGAGAGGAGGTCAACAGCACAAGTAGTTTGCTGTCTCAATATCAATTCAAGCAGGTAACAGAACAACAGACCAGACAGAATTTTAAGAAGAAAATAAGAGAAATATGACAAGGCAAGCCTTGATAAAATTCCACATAGCAATCCTTGAGGCTATGAGTATGTGCAAAACTATGTCCATGTTTAGGAGAGACCTGAGAGGACTGTGAGGCAAGCTACACGTACCTAGATGAACTTAAGGCAATTAACTCCTGTTTCCTATTTAACAACCAGATCCTTTAGCAAAGAGTGCAACCTCACTTGCTCAAGATGTTTAAGTAAAACCTCGATCATAGTCTGAAAATATTAATAGGAAATCCAGAAATAAATGGTTCACACATTTTTAAATTTATGTTTTGAATAGTATGATAAAATTCTCTGCTATCCTGCTGTTGTCTACCTAGAATGTGAATCTTCTCTATCTAGGGTGTTCACACTGCATACCCTACCACATCTGTTGAGAAAAACCAAATTCACATAATTTGTATTACAGTTCATGTCCAAATTATTCTGCATTATTATCAGTTATTGTTAATTTTTATTGTGTCTAAATTATAAATGAAACCTTATCATAGGTATTACATATAGGAACAAATAGTTTATATAGGGTTCAGTACTCTCTGTGGTTTTAGACTTCCAGTGGGGGTCTTAGAAGATATCCCTGCAAATAACAGGAAATTTTATATAATTTCAAATACTGTGATCAACTATATTTTCCCAGTCTATTTCAGCTGAGATAATATAGAGAAATAATATGATATGAAATATGAACCAAATCAAGGTTTCCTTGATCTAACTCAGACAGAATATAGGCTACTACCAATAAACAATCTTTCCATTCCAGTGGCCCAGTGTGTGTATGTATGTATGTGCGTGTATGTGTGTGTGTGTGTGTGTTCATACTGCTCTTGCCCATCAGAAATTAATGGACAAGGCTTTATGGAGGTTAATCTCTTCTGCATATTAGTACTGATATGAGGGTTCTCAAAGTGCAGCATACATCAGAATACTATACTGCTCTCACCTTCTAATTCTGTAGGTAATCTATCTGGCCAAAGAACATACATTTCTTATAAGCTTTCAGGTTTTGTGTTTGCTGCAGCTTCAGGGTTAACATTCTACAAGTATACTAGTACTTTTCATATTGGAACAGTCATCAATCAACGGGCTACAACTTGTTATCCATATGTTTTTCATGAAAAAATCATTTAGGGCCCAAGGCATAATCACACACTAATTTCCCTCAAATCTAACTTATGTTTATTGAATTCCATGAAATATACGGGGAAAATGTCATAAAGGCAAATAATAGATATTTAAAGATGAGAAAATAGTAGAAATTACCAAGAAAATTAAAATTACCAAGAAACTATAATATAGTCTATAAAAATAAAGAAAAGAAGAAAGACCAACAAGTAGATATAATTTTAAAATTATTAATATAAATTAAGGTAGATGTAATGTTAAGATACTATGAAACACATCATAGCACATATAAATATTTTATATTCTTGATTAGTGGAAAAGGGGTTCCTGGAAGAGGTGATAGATTATGAAACTTGCTATTGAGCAAATTTATAACTTGGAAAACAATGTTAGGTGGTACCCACATCTCATAGAACTCTAATCATTCCTCCATAATGCTGAGTAAAACATAATTATCCATCAGATTTTCTATTAGGATAGAAATTTGTGAGATAACATTTTAATTTTGCCATATGTTATTGCACATTTTTGTGATTCTTTTGTTTTGTTTATTTAGATTCCTACATTCAGAAGTAATAAAAATACTTAATGACAATTTTTGCCAAGTGCTTGTACAAATATTAAATCATTTGTCTTCTACGTACAAAAGTAAAGCAGTAGAGAAATATGTTAATAGATACTTTATTATTCCTTCGTTGATGTTTTCTACTAAAATTTTTGGAAACATACAAGCTGTATTGCATGATATATGAGTTTACTTAGAGGCCAGTTTCTTTCTTATTTGTTGTTACATGCTTTTTTCCAGAATGTGTGATTAGAACAATAAATATTTATTTGTTGAACAGAGATATTCACAATTCACAGAAACTGTTGTTTATGGATATTAAGAGATGGAAAAATGCAGTTACATTCGTAGAGCATTTCTAAGTAATTTGGAAGTTTTGTTTAGAGTATAAATCATCCTAATATATATGATCACAATATAATAAAATAAAATAAAGTTCTAATTCCATTTATAGCAAACTACCAACATAGCTTTTTCAGTATATTTTTTTTCATTTTTTTTCTCCATCAATTTTTTGTTTCTACCTCCAGTATTTCTCAAATATTTGTATACATAATATTTTTTTTGGGGGGGGACCAATTATTTAGCAATCTATATTGACTTATGCCCAAATGTACTGAGAACAGAAGTCTGCCATGTATTTAGTTACAGAATTTCTTGATTAATGTCAATTTTCATTTCAGTTTTAAAACAAAACAAGGAAAAATGCCTTCACACTAAACTGAAGAGTTAGCTAATATCTCCCATTTGACAATGTAATGCTGATAGAAAATCAGTATCTATTGTCTGCAGCAAAACATAGAAAACATAGGACAAACTAACCTCTCCTTTTTTCTTTCTAGTTTTTTTTTTCATTTTTCCAAGCTGGTAGCCACACAGAAGAAGAAATGGCCCCATTTGGGCTTGCTAAAATAGTCATGTGTAATTGCTTTTCTAATTCAAATCATGGTACCATTTATAATTTCAAGCAAAGTTCAAAAATCATTTGTTGTTACTGTACAGAAATTTCTATGTGGTTCCATTCAAATCATACCTGACACATTCACTGCTCAACTCTTACTTTTTATCTAAAATATTAAGATGTATGATGTAATGTTTTCATCATTTGTTTACCAAGTACTGCAACATTACCATGTGTACTTGGAGAACATTTTTACCACAAAAAAAGAATCTTCCGTAACCATTACTATTGGTTCCTCATATCACCCTTTCCCCCTACTCCCTTTTCCCAGTAAGTCACTTATCTATATATTTGCCTACTCTGGACATTTGAAAAAATTTATTCCTCCTACATAATTGCAATCTCTGATAAACATTGCCTCTTCAATCTTCCCCACCAACCACTCCAGCCTACATTAAACTCCATTCTATTCTCTACTTCTGTTGGATCAAGTTTTTTGGATTCCATATATGAAAGAGATTATATGCTATGTGCTCTCATGTGTGTGGCTAACTTCACTTAGTAAAGCATCCTCCAGGATCATCCATTTTGTTGCATATGACAGCACTTTGTCCTTTGTTAAGGCTGAATGGTATTGAATAGTATTTCATTGTGAATACATACTACACTTTTTTTGTTCATCAGTTTAGGACATTTAGGTTGATTGAACTGTAGATATCTTTTAAAACACTGACTTCATTTCTTTTGGATATGTATGCAGAAGTGGAACTGCTGGCTCATACAATATTTCTATTTTTAATAATTTTGAGAAACTTGCATGCTGTTTTCCATAATGCTGGTCCTAATTTACATTCCCACAAACAGTGTTTAACAGTTTTCTTTCCTCTACATCCCTGCTAATACTGATCTTTTGTGTTTTTAATAATAAGCATTCTACTTGGTCAAGGTAATATATCATTTTGGTTTTGATTTATATTTTCAAAATGATTAATGATATTAAAAAGTTTTCATATATTTGTATTTTTTTCACAGGTAGACAGACATTGATGCTTACCAGGGATATTTTTTAACTCCAAGATTTTAATAGATGATTTTGTAAAGTAAAATAGTTTTTCACTGAGATACATTTGGGCTTTTATATAATGTTTGAAAAAGATTTGCTTATGGGATAGAGAAGAACCACATTTTTATTTTTACAAATTACCACTGGAAAAGTAAATATTTTCCCATAAACCCTTAAACCATGAGTTTCCCAATGTAAAATTTGGTCAAAAAATTTGAGTATAGGAATAATTAGCAAAAACTATGTAATTTATATAATTTATATCATATAATTTATAATATAGTGTCGCTTTAATAAAAAATAGGGGGGAAGGGCCACGTGGCTTCTCAACGAATTGGAGTCCAGAGAGACAGAGAAAGAAGGGGTCCCCGGGTTAGACAATACGGAGTCTCTCTGGACAGTGGCGATCCACGGAGCCAATCTCTCCAGGCCCTGGGTGCAGGCAAAAATCTGCTCTGCCCCAGCGATACGCAGAGACACCTGGGACAAGAAGCAGGGACACCACCGGGGCAAGGAGCAGAAAAAAACGTTTATTCCAGAAACTACAGAAGTTTATATGCACTCTTGGACCAATCAGGTCCAAAGGTCACAAACATGGGATGTCTCTGGCAAGAGCACAGTTTATTAGCATAGAATGGGGAAGGATGGCAGGGAGGGGTTGGAAGGTATGGAGATGCTCCTACAATATAGTATATTATATTGCTTGCTTGTTTGTTTTTGGTACCAGGTCTTGAATCACCAGGGGTGCTTAACTACTAAGCCACATCCTAGCCCTATTTATGTATGTATTTATTTATTTATTTTCATATACTCATTGATAATTTGAACATCTTCTTTTGAAAAATATCTAATTATTTCATTCATGTTTTCTAGCTATAGAATTTAATTTTCTTATAAATTTTGAAATTAATCTCTTATATTTATAATTGAAAAACATTTTCTCCCATTATGTTAGTCGGGTCTTCATTTTGTTGGTAGTTTTCACTACCATGTAGAAACTTGTAAATTGCATGTATTTCTATTTGTCTATTTTTTCTTTGTTGCCTTAGTTTTTGAAATTATATCCTAAAAATTATTACCTATGGCAATGTCATGTATCTTTTCCACTGTTTTCTTCTAGTATTTTTATAGTTTGGAGTCTTATATTTAAATCTTTGATCTAGTTTTAATTATTTATTGGTTCATTATAATTATGCATAAGGGATTTCTTATGAATAGTTCTGTGGGCACCTAACACAATTTTGGTCAATTTCACTTTTCACTTCCAGATATTTCCCCTTTCCCACTCTTTCTTATCTCTGATGATGTTTGAGTCTTCTATTGTTTTCTTATTAATCTATCTAAAGGTTTGTCATTTTTATCTTTATGAAAAAGAATCCCTCTTTATTGTTTTAGTCTTTTGTATTGTTTTTGTAGTTTCTATTTAGTTATTTTTACTCTGATCTTTATTGTTTTATTCATTCTACTAGATTTGGGTGGAATTTGTTCCTTGAGATGCAACATTAGGCTATTTGAGATTACTGAAATTTGATTTTTAGTTTTAGGCTAGAACTGTACAACTATGTATATTGTACTATCAAATATCCATGTTGATTTTTAGTTTTATATAATTACGTGTAATTGACTGGATTACTTATAGAAAAATAAGTGGAATATTGAGTTATTGTATATAAAAGATATGTTTTGTTTTATAATTTGGACTAGATGAAATGTTTAGTGGAGATAATAAAGGGAAATAGTCAATGATTGACTTTTTTGGAAAGAATGAATAATATGCAACCAAAATGGTATCATATAGTACAATATCCCAAATAATACCAGAAAGTGCATCTATAATTAGATTAATTTTATTTGTGGGGTTAGTGAAGCACTTGCTTATGAATGAGGGGCACTGATTCTCAAGACACCAATTAATTCAACTCCTCGTCTGTACTTAATACATTGCAACTTACAATGTAATTAGACTGGTCTCATAGTCTAGCATTATAGCTCCAGGGCCCATAAATAGAGAAGGTTTTATTATTATCCTAATTTATAGCAGAGAAAAATATAGAAATTAATTGTCTTCATAAAGGTCAGTTAACTAGTGAGTAATTTTTTATTTAAAATAACATTTCCAGTGTATCACTCTTTCTCTGACTCTTAGTATTATTGAATAGAAACAAAATGGATAGTTTTCAAAACAAGGCACTGACAGGAATTAAAATTAAGGTGTTAATTTTTTTTCATACATGGGACTGAACCCACAGGTGCACAACAACTGAGTTACATCCCCAGGACTTCTTATTTTTTATTTTATTTTTACTAATTAGCACCTGGAGTTGCTAGAATTAAAGTCATGTGCCACCACACCTGGCTAGAAGTTGATTTTTTAAATATGTAATTGCAGTATGCAAAATGGACACTCAAATACTAACTATATTGATTAGCATTCAAGTATCCATTACTGTGATTTATTTCTTTTAAGAAAAGGAAATAATAGCATTATAATAAAACAATGATTTTTATTTTTATATATATTTAACTTTGCAGTATGCATTTATGTTTTGCATTTGAATAAAATACTTTTCATCATTTTTATATTCCAGAACTGCTATGAGCATATTAGATGCCTTCATATGGATTATCAGAAATCATCTTCTCCGGACAGGTAAATTGCAAAAGGGGCCAATTTTTCCCATGCATTTTATTGAATATAGTCATTAAATTGCATTCTTTCATCATAGACAAAGGCATGTCCAATTTTAAGCCTTATATGCTAAAAAATTAAAAGTTTGTTTAAAAGCAACTACCAGTAAGAGACCAAATTTATTTAACAAAAAGAAATGGTTAGATTTAATTTTGGATAAAATAAATATGAATTCCTTGAAGTTTAATCATATAAATTTGTATCTAGATCATTTATGTTGTTTTCTGATAAGTCAAATGGCTTTTATAATAAGGAATTTATGGCTGTTTAGCTAGAAAATTTGGGGGTAGAGCAGAGGCAGAACTAGCTAGGTCTGGGGCTCAGAAATAGAATCATAGTATCCATTTCTTTCTGCCCTTGACCTGGCAAGCACATCATTTTATTCTAAGACTGCTTGTCTCCTGTGGTCTGGATAGTGACCAGCTACAATCTGAGAAAAAAAAAATCTTCTTGCACATAGAGGAGGTAAAGGAGATATGTACACAGTTTGTTGTTTAAAACCAACTACTACTGAGGAAGAGACAGTAACTATCCAACATGAAGATGTTATTAGCTTGCATTTTGGATAAAATAAACATGTTTTATTGTTTAGTGGTTAGGAAAGTGTCTTTATTATCTGCCATTCCAGTCACTCAAAGCTTATGTACCAGCATTTAAGCTCCCTGTAATGAAACGTGCACTCAGTTTTGATATTTCCCAAATACTACTCCAAGTAGATTTTTCTAACAATATCTTATTATGTATTAGGGAAAGAGAAATGCAATGATAGCTTCAAACCTTGTTTGACTGAATCAGAATATGTAAAAATAGAGAAAGTGCTAGCTGGATTAATTTGTATCACTCAGAGATCCCCACTGAGGTAGAGGTTAGCCAGTCTAAGTGATGGCTTCTGTCAAATGGCAGGGGTAAAGAATGCTGGAAAGACAACTGAAATATTCACTATTACACTAGAATGATATATCTTCCATCAAAACTTAGATGATCTAAGCAAATCCAATCATTTATTATACTTGGTATAATTTTCTTTTGTGGTTTTAATTTTTTTGTGTGTTTTACACAAAAGGATAGATAGTGTCTATACTTTTAATAAGAATTAGAAGTGGAAGCTTCCCACCAGAGTATATCATCATAAATGAAATGTGGAAGCTAAGGATACACTGCAGACAGTATATATGTAAGATAATTTCCTTAAATGTTTTTGTGTTTCATTTTCCTCATATCTCATTTTTATAAGGGGTTGCAACGTTAGAGCCTACATTAACTTCAGACCAAACCTATGACCACAATTATTAAGACCTTATTTTAATCTACTGTGCTAATCAGATGGAGCAGCATTTGAACTGGCTTAAATAGATGTAACGATGTGAATGACAATTCTCACATTAGACCTTGTAGTAATAAGAAAGCCAATGTTCTTTGGCCTTGAAACTACATTATCTTATCAGAGCAAGAGACTGTCTATTTATCTACACCTAATACAATTGCTTTCTACATTTATATAACTGCTGGTTTTAATGAGTTTTATTGAATTTCTAAATTGACCTAAAACTTCAGTTTATATATTTTTACACGCTTCTGGGTCTCGTTTCTACACTCTTCCAAAGCAGATTCTTCAGAAGCCTTTGGTCTCAAACTAAGGTAGCACCATTGATCACTCTTGTTCTGGTGCTTCAGTCTCTTGGACTGCACAGCTACTGGTTCTTCCACCTCTCCCGCCTGCAGACGGCCATTGTGAACTATCCAGCTTATTATGGTTGTGAAAATGAACTTAAAACATCCCTCTTTTATAATTATACTTCCTGTTGATTCTGTTCCTCTGGAGAACCATAACTAAAACATCAGGTCTTTTGGTCACAGTGGCAAAAATCCTGCTTAAAACCACTGCAGTTTCTCAAAGAAGAAGAAATTCCCACTGTGGATGGCAGTTTCAGCTCCTGCACTCTGGCCTGTCCCATAAATTTTAGACTTTCCTATAGATCTTTTGAAGAGTGACAAAAACCTATCCTTTTAAATTAGTTGTGTGTGTGTGTGTGTATGTGTATCTATATCATCTCTATATAAAAGTTATATATAGCTTCCATAATTTATATATTAAATTTATATATTAAATAAGTATATATAACTACTTATATACTTATAAATAATATAATTAATTATAAATATTTGTACTATTGTATTTGCCTGGGAGAAGACTCACTGAAACAATATCTATTTATTTTATTTAATTAATTAGTACGTCTAATAATAGAGAGGGAATGCTTATGTATTTTACAAAGCCATCCTAGTTTCTGCTTGTCATTTCCCTGAGATATCTGAGGAAGCTGTAAATTACAAAACATTTCCTAAACTTCAGAATAGATGAGTTTATAAATTGGGGAACTTAAATCCATATCTGTTACTAAAATTTTGAAATCCCCCCAATTTTATTAATTTTGTGTTTATTTGTAAGAGTAGATACTTCATTACAAGATATAAATTTGCTGAGGTAAATAATAGATCACTGTTCTGTAAGCAGTTTTAATGAATGAGTGTACTTTATTTTTATTTTTATTTATTTTTTGGTACTGGGGATTGAACTCAGGGGCACTCGACCACTGAGCCACATCCCCAGCCCTATTTTGGGTTTTTTTTATGTAGACACAGGGTCTCACTGAGTTGCTTAGTGCCTCGCCATTGCTGAGGCTGGCTTTGAACTCGTGATTCTCCTGTCTCAGCCTCCCTAAGTGCTGGGATTACAGGCTTGAGCCACCGCGCCCGGCTTAATGAGTGTACTTTATATTACCCTAATTATTATCCTTGTCTCCATTCCTAGTCTGAGGATTATCAGGGGCTTCCAAGGCAGGTCAGTTGCCTCCAGTGTTCCAGTTCACATGTGGCTATTTTAGGATGTGTATTATTACTCTTCCTCTTGCTCCTTTCTGAGATCTTGAAATTCCTCAAATGCAGATAGATAGAAAGTTGCTTGAAAAATGGTGTCCACTGTTCCATGGTAGACTAGTTCAGTCCCTTTTTGGGCTGCTCTCTAGTGTAAACCATCAAGGGTCTCATATATCCATGAATAGTTCCTTTACCAGTGAATAAAACTGGCAAACCAAATTTTTTAAAAAGCAACAAAAGAAGTCTTAAGCAGGACACATCTTGGAATCTTGGAAACCAATTCGGAGGTTCGGCTTTTAATGCAGCAGTTTATATGACTTTATTGTTCTAGCCACTTTATTTAATTACAGTATACAGAAATATCACAAACTTACAAGGCCCTTAAAGGCAGTTTTAGAGATGTTTAGCTGTGTATTCTTCTTTTTCAGAGAGTTCTATGAGTCTCTGGGCCCCACAAGATAACAGTTGTTTTATTATTTCATATTCATGAATCACAATGCAGTGACCCCACTAGAAAACCATTAAATTATATTGTTTAGAGAATTTTAACATACAAAACCTCCAAGTATCTCATAGACATGGCTTATAAAGTAAAGATGTGTTTTACCCTTACATGAGAGGTAAATCAGAATCAGATGCCCAGAGTAGCGCTGAGAGAGCTTCTCTTCAGCCAGTAGAGTAAATGTCACAGAAACTCTAGGATTAAGTGACTATAATAATCAGTTGAGATAATCATCAGTAGTTCAGATGTTATAGAAAAATGCATAAATATTTGTGAAAAAAATTCCTGCATGAAATAACCATTTGAGGACTCTACTCACTATTTGAAAATAGAAAAGCATATTCATTTGTCCATGTCTCATTTAATGATGTATAACAATTTCATAATGATGTATATATCCCAGGTTTATTTTGAGGCTTAAACACGAAGGTAGTTTGAAAACTAACATCATAGAAGTAGCTCAATAATTGAAATATGTACTATGAAAAAATGGTTACTTCATTATTCTGATTAAATTAATGATTATTTGCCCCTTAAAAAAACCTCAAAGATATTGAAAGAGATTTTGGAGAGGCTTTGAAAACAACTATGGAATTAAACAATAAAAAAGGCTCTATTCATTTTCTGTAAGTAAAGAGTATAATTCCTTATTGAAATGTCATATTCAACCACTTATTTCAGTCATCTAATAAAATGTGCCCATAAATTATCAGGGCCAATGAGTGAATATATTTTGTGCATAATAATATGACATCCAGCATACTAATCAACAGGTTGGACTCCAAATACATCATGCCATGCAAATGCTTTAAATGCTCACCAGAATGGGATGAAATCCATGATACAGCAAAATAAAATGCTTATTTAAAATAAAATACTATAATAAATTTTGTAATTTTAATAGTAGCTATTCAAGAAATATCATAAAATAGGTTCTATGCCCAGGAATTTATTTAGCATCTCATCTCATGTCAAGATGGGTAGTATACAGAGATGTTCAAAAAGTTTTCAAAAAGTACTCATGCATGGTTTTATAATACCATGCTATGCATTATATCATATTTACTTGAAAATTTTACCAGTACAATTATTATAGTTATTGTTTCTTTATTGAGTATTTCAATACTTGCATATATATTATAATATATTTAGTTTCTGCTAAAATCAGAGGGAAAAAAGGAAATATAAAGGATAGAAAAAATATTATAGAATATAGCATCTGTAAATATTATTCCTTTTAAAATACCTATATTACAAAGTTTAACATTTTCTTGAGTCTATAGGAAGCAATTATTTGATCTTAATAAAAACTATATTTTTTAAGAAGTAATTGTAATCCCTAGGGAAGTGTGTTAGTCTTTCATTGTTGTGACAAATTGCATGAGAAAATCAACTTAATGGAAGAAAGATTTAGGCTTATGGTTTCAGAGGCTTCTGTCCATGATCAGCTGACTCCATGGCTATGGGCCTGTAAGGCAGAGCATCATGGCAGAGAGCACCTACATGGTAGAGAAGGCTGTTCACCTCAAGGTGGCTGGAAAGCAGAAAAAGAGTTTCAGGGACAAGGGTCCCAATACATACTTCATGGGCATGCCCCAATGACTTACTTCCTGCAATTAAAGGGTCCAATACCTCCCAATAGTCAAGTCAGCTAGTGATCAAACCTTTAAAACATGACCTTTTGGGAGACATTTAAGATTAAAAGAATAACATGGAGCTAAAGGGCAATGCTATCTGGTGAAATGGATGATATAATATCAGTTGTACAATTAGAATAGTTACGATATTATAAACATAAGTGGTTTGGTGAGGATTCAAATACAGTTAATAATTTTAAAGAATGACTATGAGTATGTTTGGGAAGAATCATTATAAGAATATAATTTTTAGATCTATAATAATATGGTTTAATTTGATGCCAGCGGCAGCTGAGAGTTATAATAAGATTTTTCTTTTAAAGATGATGAAAGTGTGAGAAAATATCATTAAAGGAATTTTATTCTTAGTATTCTTAGGACAGACCTGGAAAGCAACAGCTTCAAAAGGAAAAAAGAAAATAGAATCTAAGAATTTAAACCAAAAACACCTATGTGGTTGTAGGAAGTTTTTTGAAATCATACCCTGCTATAAAGTCACAGTAAACAGCACTTCTTACATATTCATCACATTCTCATTTCTCTGGCTTGGATGCCATGCCACTTGGGAACCATTAAGTGCTGCGATGTTGGAAATGGCAGACTTCTCAAAACCTTGACCTACAGAGTCTGGCCACATCCATCCTAGTGTCAGTGGGTGGAAGATCGTGGAGCAGGCAGCAACCCTAATTTGGTTGCAAGAGCAACAATAGAGCCTCATAATTTTTATGATGGCAGTTGCTTAGTGCCTTGCTGTTGCTGAGGCTGGCTTTGAACTCACGATTCTCCTGTCTCAGCCTCCCTAAGTGCTGGGATAACAGGCTTGCGCCACCGTGCCCGGCTAAGGCAATATTTCTTTGTGAGAGAATTCTGCAGCCCAATAGGAATAGAGCATGGCTATATAACCTAATCTGAAAGATCAGCAAAAGTAAAAACACTAAATTTTTATACAATCATGGTTTTATTTTGAGATGAACTGTGGATTTATATACCCCACATTTATGACAGAATTTACCTTTAGGAGTGAAGTGTCAATCTAAGTTTCAATTATAGGAGTTTAGTGATAAGAAACAAAACATTCAGAAGGACAATTACTGCTTTTTTCTTAATTTTATCAGTAAAATTTTTCATTCTTAATTGCTAAGTGAAACAGTAAGAATCACTAAGACATTAAAATAATTCCATGGTCACTGTTAGTAAAATATATGATTTTATGCAGCTATAATTTGATTATTATATTTTGACAAACTATTAGTCCCACACAAGATGAGAAAACTGATCTCATGCTGCATAATAGATCATTTTTCCATCACCTATAATAGGTGATAACGGTGTAATACATGACAAGTAGGTCACAAAAATTTTTCTTTTTGTTCTTTTTCTCTGAATGAAAACATATTTTTCAGCCATATACTGTGTATATCCTATACATGATATTCTTTGTTATGCTGAAATGTATTCTTCTGAACTTATTATAACCATGCCCATTGTATGTAAGAGATGCTATACCACTTGTTACTGGTATGAAAGTAGTCAACTATGTGAATAATTTGGATGGGAATAATCTAAGTCTTGCTTCAGTTTTCCTATCTACAAAGTGGGTCTCCTAAAAGTACTATTCTGACAAATTATAAGGAGATAAAAGTAAAAACTTAAAATAATGTATAGGATAGATTTACTGCTCAGTAAATACTAGACATAATTAATTTTAGTATTATAACTTTTGAAAAACGTGTCTGGGTGAAGACTGTAAGATCCTGGAGTATTACGGGATTGTTCATATATTTGGTGTAGCAGGAGTCCATTATAATTCTTATTTCAATATCAGTCTTTGTCTCTCTCTATTCTGTAAGATCAACATTTGAACATAATTAATAGTGTAATTTCTGTTGCAGCTAGCAGTGAATATGATACCTGTGTGATAATATGGTATAAATATGTCTCTCATGAGAGTTTCTCTTGATCAACTTATTTTCTTTCTTTCTGAAATGATAGTAAAATTCCTGAAAGTACAACGACCAACTTATTTCCTTGAGGAAGAACCAAATTTCAAAATGACAAAGCCTAAATGATAAAGATTCTAGTTTCCTAATAATACTGTACCACCACGGTCCTTAACTGCCTATCACAGTTTTCATTAATATGAAAAAGAGAACTCTTAGTTGTCTCTACCACTTGTATGTGTATTTCTACTACCTGAAGCTGACTGAAGTCCCAGTTGGCTCAAGATTTATGAATAAAGATTATTTTAAAATAAAATTTCTAAATAGGCAAATTTAATGTAATGATTCTACACTAGGAAGTGCAGTATTAAATACTAAAGTTTGGACTAAGAAATGGGTTTCAGAGTTCAATAGTAGAGACCATCATAACAGAAGTTTCAGAAGGTAGGTAAAAAGAAAAAAAATGGAGATTATTTTGTAGAAACCCCTCACAAAGTCTGGCAAAATTTATAGTGAAACGTTAAAGATTTAACTATGAAGTAGAGCACAAAATAAGGTATCAGTAAGATGTGAAGAAAGGGAATGTAAAGGAAGACTTGGGTTCTGTTCTTGGCTCTCTTTCTTCACGGCAAACTGTGAACTGTAAATTATAGCAAAAATAGTCCTCTAGACTGATGTGCACACCAAGAGAGATAGGCAGGTAAAAAATGCCTTAAAAGAGGGTTTCCCTGTTTTTGATATTCTTGGTACTGCTTCACATATATTACTGCCAATAAAGACAAAGCCAGAGGTGAGGGTGATGTAGCCCAAGAAGGTATGGCTAAGCAGCTGAATCAACCACTTATTTACTATTTAAAGCAACTGAGTTGGAATTTCAGAGACTTATATCTGAAAACAGCCTGTTTTACCTGCATTTATTTAGCAGCTAAGCTACAGAAAGTTTATCTGCTACCTTATTATCATCTACTCTGGGAACACTGAAGTCTTCTTTAGTAGCAGGTTGTATCACACCTGGAATGCAAGACTTTGTTTTATTTAGTATTCTTTTACCTATACTTAGAACAGTGTCTGAAATGTAGTAGACAATCAATATTTAATAAATGATACACTAAAGATCTAAGATTTAAATCATATTTATCTAGCCAGTACCAACTTCCAGTTTATTTACTCCCACTAAGACTTATTTTTCTAAGGTATAATTTGGACCTAACATATATATATATATGTGTGTGTGTGTGTGTGTGTGTGTGTGTGTGTGTATACATACAAAATACAACATAAAAATGTATATATAATAGCAAGAAATAGCTATATCAAAATAACCTTTGTATTTGTCATGTGAAAACATTTTCAAGTGAACAAATGAAATAGGTTTTATCTAATACTGCCCTTAAAAAACATGTTCTTTGTTGATGAAGAAGCAGTAAATTTGAAGTAAATAATGCTGAAGCTTTTAAAAATTTTGACAAAATATTTTGGAAGGAAGAGTAAAAAAGAAAATATTTATTGGATGCCTTCTGTATACTGAGCAGTATATTCATTGCTTTGCATTGTCAAAAATTTTTTAATGACTTTAAGCAAAAGCTTTAAGAATAAACACTTATATTCTTTCTTTCTTTTATTTTTTATTTTAATATAAGCACTCAGGAGGAACCAAGTCACTTCTTAAAGAGCTTGCTTAGAAATCTTAGCAAAATATCCAATTTGATCACTCACAAGTTTTACCTTATACAAAACACCACAATATAAATATGATTTAGACAAACTCTATTCCATTTCATAATAAGGATTGCCTTCTTCTCAGTCTCTGTTAATACCTTTCTAATTTCTGTGGAGACCTCACCAATTTGGACCTTACAATTTGGACCTTTCTACCAATACTTTTATATTGTTAGAAATTGTGTAAGAAGACAGAAGTTTTCCCTGGTGCTCCTTTTTCTCCCCCTGAGCTTTCACCGGAATTGCCTTTTAAAAGTCCACTTGAAGCCATTTATGACTTTTTCTAGCAAGGATCTAAAACTCTTCAACATCTGCTTATTAGTTAGTTGCCATTTGGCAAAAGTCATAAAACTTAACAACACAAAAAGTGAATCTTAATGTGTGAACATTAAAAAAATAGTTATTCAGGAATTTAAATAATCCCAGGGTAGAATGGAAAATAGGACAAGATAATCTGATAATTACAAATGTATGAAACAATTTCAGTAATGAGGATTGAGGGACATGTGAAGATTTAATGGAATGGAATCTGGAAATGGCCCAAGTCTAGAATACAAGCGGAAGAACCTATGCATAAGCTCCCTGCTCTATTTGGTAAGTTGTTTCCAACTGGGATATGGGCTGACAATTCTGTTGTTGCCAGATGCACTGAAACTGGACAGTTACATAAGTTGATGTGAACTGGAAGAAAACAGTTTTCTCATCAGTAGATTAAGAAGTTAAGAGCAGTAAGTGAAAGGAGGCTAGCATGACCTAGCCTCATGTGGTAATGGATTACAGTAGGAGGTAACAGTATGTGCTCAGGTTTAACATAAGATAGATACAAACTATCACGTATAAAAATATTTAAAGGCATTTAAATATATATAAGTTAACATACAAGTATATATTCATTTGTTCTGTCTTATCAGAAGGCCTAGAAATTAAACTCTAATAGCAATAAACACACCTAGCACAGTACTTTGTGGGTACCATTGTCCATTAAAAAAAAAAAAAAAAAAACAACAACTCTCGTAGAAATAGCTGATTCAGGATAGAGGAAGGAAATATACAAGATGAGTTCAGAGTATCAAGTATACCCTGAAATCAAGAAAGTGTTAGACATATGCAGAACAGACACAGGAATGACCTAGGAGCTGAAAATAGTCAAAGTCAGAAAGATTGGATCAACAATGTAAATAATATTGCATTAGAACCCCAAATATAAATTAAATATGCATTGATCTATACAGATAAAAACAAATAAATAAGTATGCAAGAAGGGTATATATCTCCAATGCAAAATAATTACAGATAATTTTTGCAAATAACTCTCAGAAAGGTGGCATATATAACTCTTGATTCCTTAAGTATGAGTTGTACAAAACACCCCAATAAGACATTCTACAAAATATCTGACCAGAACTCCTCAAAACTGTCAAAATCATCAAAACTAGTGAAATTCTGGAAATAGTCACAATAAAAATAAAACTCATGTTTTCTAATTTTATTTCAAACATGTTTTCTAATTTTCATTTCTAATTTTATTTGAATTTTATCTTCTAATATTATATCTATAATATTGATTTTAATTACATGTTGAACAACTCCTTATCCATGCATTTACAAACAATTATGAAGGCTGAATTACTTTTCTAGTGGTTTATCTCATCCATTACACATCATTTGTTAGGATTATTGCTTTTATAATCATATTTACAGTTTCTGGAGATATATTGCTTTATTTAAGTCTATTAAATAACATTTGTATAACTATCCTATCTTATTGTCATATCTAAAATGCCAAATGAATAATGTGGGAATTATTTTAATTTAATTTTATTTTGAGCAAAATATATTTGACTGGAGAATCTTTGCCAAATGACATACACAGAATAGTTACCACTTGAACATAAAATTAAACATTTTATCATACAGTATTATGAGAAAGGGGATTTGATATTGAATGCATCAAAGGTTTACAGAAATCTAACATAGAGTATGCTGTGTTAGTTTGATAGTAATGAAGTAATTAATCTCAGTCAACAACCTTGACTTTCATTATTTTCCCAGTATACAGGAATAAAATGCATATTTGATGGGGTGAGCTTTAAATTTCCATATGCTGTAAAAATCTATAGTTTCATGGTCATTGAATGGTGAGGCAAGTCCTGCATTTGCACAGTGCACCAATTAGTAATACTTTGAAGTTCCAGATGGTGGGAAAATCAATGGGTTTAATATATTAGAGGTTGATATAAAACAAACAAGTGGTGTTAGAGACTTGCACTGCTGAGGGTGGTCATTGACATGAGATCACTCACTTAGCTCTAAGGCAGGAGGTAGAGATTTTTCAGAAAGCAAAATGTAAAATATTTCCAAAGAGTTCCCCAGTATATTTATTCTTAGCATCTCATTGGTATAATTGGTACAATTTCATTTCAAGTTACAAAGACCATTGATGATTGATGAAATGATTATTCTAGCCTCTATGCTGGAAATGGGCAAAGGAAAAATTACCTAGAAATATATTCAGAAGGCACAAAAAAGTAAATTATGATATGCATGAAAAATATATATATCCTCTGTTAGCATCATTGTCATATCTAGCATAGATATTAAAGCAAATGTAGCTTACTTTCACATCTAATTTGTTATAATGGTAATATTATTTATGTGGTATTGGTAATAATTGGCAAAATATTATTAAAACAATTTTAGTGTAAATTATCAGAAGTTATATTTTCATCCTTAAGTAAAAATTACATATTAGTTTGAAAAGTTGATAATAAATAATATTAACTTTACCCTTTATTGTGCTACCATTTCTATGGCAAAAACAGTGTATGTGAGTGTGTGTGCATGTACAGTCTCATTTTATCCCTTCAATAACACTGAAAGGAAAATATCACAATCCCTATTTAATATGTAATAGAAGAGAGGTTTAAAATGATGAATTAACTGTCTTAAATAGCTGTCCAATTCCAGGCCCATGTGACGCAAAGACTATAAAGTAAAACACAAATACAAGTATTTCCCCCAAAATAAAGACCATGAGCTATTTTGATTTGTTTTCTTCAAAGGGCTAACTTTAATTTCTGTATCAGTTATACCCATGTGAATAGATGTATGCCAGGTGTGCAAGGTTCACTCGCAAATTTTGACAATCATATAAAATGCATGATTGACAATAATGAGAGTAAAACTGTTGAAGAAAAACTATGAAATCATGTCTTCCTACAAAATGGATTATTCTATAAAAAGAAATAGTTGCAATGGAAATATTTATTTTAACTTAGAATGTGATCAATGACTGAAAAACACACTACAGAAAATGATTGCTTATTGTCATGTCTGGAGGTTAAATATTGTCAATGGTTCTCTTATTTTTTAAGATTTTGATTTCTACTGGCAATTAAGAATAATGAAAATGTTAATAGAAAACACAGTTTCATTTATTTCACTGAAGTTTATAATAAATAATTTAAAATGATTCCCTATGATTTATAGTGTGGGCAACATAATCACCCAGAGAATAAACTGTGGATTCATGGGTTTATGGATACATTATGGTGCATTCAATTTCGATAAAGACTATAGTGTGTGCCAGATGCTATCAGGCAAAGAACCTTGCCAAAGACCAATGGAGAAGAGAGAAGTTGTAATGATCTTTCTTGACAGACCATGTGTTAGTAACTGAAAATTTTACATAAACAATAAGATATATGACTGTCACATTCTGGCAATACTCCAGAAACTCACTTTGAATGGATTGCATAGTATATAAATAAATAATGACTAAATATTGAGCAAAAGGCTCTTCCTTGGAAGTACATAACATGTATGAGTAAACATTTTAGAACTCAAGTTTTATGTCCCTACAAATGGAATTTCATAACAAAGGGGAAGTCCAAAGTTCATATTTAATAGGAAAATATTTTACCTAATAATTTGCTTTTTATTATTTAAATATCTTCAGCAAGGTTCCCTATTTATTTCTTTCCTTCAAAATAGTAATTTATGTACATATTCCATAAGGTCAGTACTTTTAACTTATTAAGAATGTAAACCCATTTAGGCTGCTCATTTTAATATGTATATATCTTAGGACAATTGTGTGATTATTGCTGTGGGTAGTAATTACAGTAGTTATTTAAAGACAAAAATGTAAAAGAATAGATAAAAACATATATTTGAAAGGAAAGTCACAGAGAGGAATCATTTGCTGAGAGGTTGAGACACTTGCAACAAATACCACATGAATTCTCCAGATTCTCAACTTGGCACAAAAAATATGTTTTTGTATAAAATATAGATTATCAGAAAAACACACATTGGTATAATGATTAAGGCAAATGTCTTGCTAATTACACAAGATGAGGATTGTCAACATTCCTAGTACCATTCCCTAATTCTCTTAAATTTCAATAGTAAAGTGTCATTATACACATAATTTGAGAAATCATACAAGCCATTGTATTTCTCTTGGTGGTGGCCTCATCTGGTTTGTAAGTTGTTAGGAGAACAAAACTCAAATGGGATGCCAAAATCTTAGATAAAAGCTCTGAAGCATAATTTATGTCTTTTTTTTAAAAGAACGCTTCCCCTGTCACCTATCATTAATATAGATTAATGTCAGTAAGAAATTCAGAGCCTTTTTAAAAGAAGAAAAATAAAAGCAAAATTGAAATAATCTAAAATATTTAAAATTCAAAATGAAGATTATTTTGGTTGGATCCAGATTTCACTGAACATATATACCGATACTAAAGGACACAGGAGAAACATCTATAACTGGGAGGATTATGTGGATTAAAACAAGTGTTATAAAACAAAGATTATTGAGAACATATATTACTGGAAATAGGCCAGCATCTGAATGAAGAACATTAGGAGAGTGGGAGAGAAGTTGAAATGCTTTTGTTACCAAATCATAAGACTGGTATGTTTCACATATTAAGTAACAGTGGTTGAACAAGTCTTACATAAAACAGTTAATTCTGAGAACATTCAAATATCAACTTGAGATATATCCTCATGAGATAGTATAATTTAAGATAAATTTTAGAAAACACTATCAGAAAAATAACAATTTTCTTGCAAAAGAGAATATATCACAGTCTTCTCAATAGTGAATCTTAAAAACAAAAAGAAATGCTCATGTAACTCTCTAAAGAACTGAGATAAATACAGATTCAGTCAAGACTTACCTAGTCAGGAAAACTGAGTAAGATCAACAGGTATTTTAAATTAAAGCTAAAATTGAGAGAATATAGCACAATTTTTATTATAAATGTAGATGAAGCTATAAAGAAGAAAAGGTAAAAGAATCATCATCAAGCAGTGAGTTCATTTGGGTTTATTAATAAGTTGACGATAAGTGAGGTCAGCAGAAGAAAGATTTTTATAGGTTTATAGACCTCTCACTCTCAATGGAACTACATTTGCAGATGGTGACTTTAAAGAAGTAATTATGATGATGGTTATAAGGGTGGGAACCTGATCTGATAGAGTTGACATCCTTATATAACAAGTATGAGCACATCCACCGCACTCACCCACTTGAACAAATGAAAAGCCACCAAAGGATGCATGAAGAACAAGCCAGGAAGAGATGTGACAAAGATTCTTTATTTTAACAAACCTTTTTGGTCTCTTAAATCTTCTCCTAGGCCTGTCTATCTGTATACGTCCTTGTAAAATCAATTTTTAGCAAGAGCCCTAGTAAATATATTTATCAAAAACCTCCCAGTATCTGATCACTTTTGAGACCTAATCAGTTTCCTTATCCTTCACCACACACCAGGGGATGTCACATCACCTATTTAATTAATACCACCAAGCTCCTTGCTTAGTAATTTCCATTTGGCCATGCTGTGTTTAAAGTTGACCTCAATCTCTCTCCCATATTGCAAAATCTCATTGCGTGATGGTCCTGATTAAAGTCATCCTTATTTTGTTTTACTGAGTATCACTGAATGTATTTATATTTATTTATGTACTTATTTATTTTACAGAGATCTCATCAGACACTAACCCTGAGGGGGCATTGATCTTAGACTTCTAGGCTGAAGAATGGTGAGAAAAATAGTTTTATCTACTCAGAGTATAGAAAAATTTTAATAGCAACTCAAAGAGTCTAACATATACGTATTCTATCTCTGTGAACATTATATTTAAAATCCAAGTTTTTAAGTTTTGTTTCTGTATCCTTTTCCAGTGCTGCCACAGTGCAGCGTACACACCATTACAGACTTGGTTCATTCTATGTTCCTGACACTTAGACATTTTTCTTCCTGTGCTGTCAAATCAGACATAAAATTAATAATATTTCTGATTTTACTGTTTGTATCATTTGTAGTATTTATATTGTGAGGGGTTTTGTTGGTTACTTTTGCTGGCTTCTACACTTAATCTGGGTATACCATGTATTTACTTATTTTTCAGCAAAGCCCACTATACTCCTTATATTCCTGATCTTGGTAGAAATAAGAGGTAGTCATTTTTCTTCCATTAAGTTCCATTAGAACGAATAGGACTTTTAGAACTATGCTGATTCTATCATGAAATTACATAGACATATATCAACTTTGACAACATTTAAGAAATATTTCTTGCTATTTTTTCTTTTTATATAAATAAATATTTTATTATTTGAATGTATTAAAATAAGACAAGAAAACTAGATAAATGATATTGTGAGACATTTTCTTCCTATATGAAAGATATAATTCTGTTACTTAAATATTGAAAAAAAATTAACAGTTCCATTTTCTTAGGTAAAGATCAATTACTTATCTTCTTAATTCAAAACTAAGGTGTTTTGTGCAATGCAGACAAACTGAACCAGATAACAGAGCTAATAAGAAAGAGAGTTTACGTAAAAATACAACTCTGTGAAGAACACACAAAGAAAAGCAAAGAAGGTTATGAAAACAATCAATATTAAATATAAAACTTAGGGTTCCTTCAGGGGCATTTGTAAATTAATTTTAATTTTTCTTGAGATGTTTCTAATTATAGTGACAATAAATAAAATTTATTTTGAAATTTTTGATAATTAACTTAAAATATTTTAATAATATGTTGTGGTTAATCACAATTTTCTACAAAGTCTTTTCTTTGGGGAGATAAATATTGATCGTGCTAATTTCTTTTTCATTACCAACTTTTTAATATTTCTCCTTCATTTTAAGGAAGAACTTTCTCTTCTTTAAAAGGCTATGCATAAAAAGTAGAAGTCATCATTAAAAGACTACCAGCCAAAAAAAGCAAAGGACCAGATGGATTCTCAGCTGAGTTCTACAAGACCTTTAGTAAGAATTAACATCAATATTCCTGAAATAATTCAGTGAAATAGAAAAGGAGAAAACACTTCTAAACTCATTCTATGAGACTAATATCACCCTGATATCCAAAACAGACAAAGACATGTCAAGGAAAGAAAGCTTCAGACCAATATCCATGATGAGCATAGATGCAAAAATTCTCAATAAAATTCTGACAAATGGCATACAAAAACATATCTAGTGGAATTCATCTCAAGGATGCAAGGTTGGTTCAATATATGGAAATCAATATACAAAATTCATTACATCAATAGACTTAAAGACAAGAATCATATAATCATCTCAATAGATGCAGAAGGAGTATTTGACAAAATACAGCACTCGTCATATTCAAAATATTAGAAAAACTAGGGATAGTAGGAACATATCTCAACATTGTAAAAGCTACCTATGCTAAACCCAAGGCCAACATCATACTAAATGGAGAAAAGTTGAAAGTATTCCCTCCAAAAACTGGAACAAGACAAGAATGCCCTCTATCATCACTTCTATTCAACATAGTCCTTGAAACTCTAGCCAGAGCAGTTAGACCAAAGAAATTAAAGGGGTATGAATAGGAAAATAATAAATCAAAATATCACCATTTGCCAAGAACATGATTCTATATTTGGAGGATCCAAAAAATTCCACTAGAAAACTTCTAGAACTAATAAATGATTTCAGCAAAGTAGCAGGATATAAAATCAATACACATACATCAAATATGCTCCTATATATAAGTGATGAATTTACTGAAAGAGAAATTAGCAGAACTACTCCTTCCACAATAACCTAAAAAAGAAAAATATGGGGAATAAATCTAGCAAAAGAGATGAAAGATCTCTACAATGAAAATTACATAGCACTAAAGAAAGAAATTAAAGATCTTGGAAGATGCTCTTGTGTAGGCAGAATTAATATTGTCAAAATGGCTATACTGCAAAAAGCATTATACAAATTTAATGTGATTCCTATTAAAATCCCAATGATATTCTTCTTAGAAATAGAAGAAGCAATCATGAAATTCATTGTAATAGTAAGAGACCCAGAAGAGCCAAAGAAATCCTTAGCAAGAAAAGCGAAGCAGGAAGCATCACAATACCAGACCTTAATCTGTACTACAGAGCCATAATAATAGAAATGGCATGGTATTGGTACTACAACAGATATGTAGACCAACGGTACAGAATAGAAGACACAGAGACAAACCCATGGAAATACAGTTATTTCATGTTAGACAAAGGGGCCAAAACAATCATTGGAGAAAAGGTATCCTCTTAATAAAATGGTGCTTAAGGCTGGGGACATAGCTCAGTTGGTAGAGTGCTCTCCTTGCATGCACAAAGACCTGGGTTCAATCCCCAGCACCAAAAAACAAAAAAAAAAAAAGGTGCTTAAAAAAACTAGAAGTCCATATGTAATAAAATAAAATTAAACATCTCTTTTCACCCCTGCACCAGATCAACTCAAAGTGGACTGAAGACTTAGGCACTAAAACAGAGATGTTGTGACTAATAGAAGAAAAAGTAGGCCCAAATCTTCACCATGTTAGCTTAGGAACTGACTTCCTTAACAAGACTCCTAAAGTGCAAGAAGTAAAATCAAGTATCAATAGATGGAATTCAAATTAAAAAGCTTCTTCTCAGTGAAGGAAACAATCAATAATGTGATGAGAAAGCCTACAGAATAGGAGGAAATCTTTACCACATACACCTCAGATATAGCATTAATCTCCAGAATGTATAAGGAACTCAAAAAACTAAAAAAAAAAAAAAAAAAAACACAAATAATCCAATCAATAAATAGGCTAAAGAACTGAACAGACACTTCATAAAAGAAATACAATTGATTAACAAATAGATGAAGAAATATTCAACATTTGTAGCAATTAGAGGAATAAAAATTAAAACTACACTGAGATTTTATCTCACTCCTGTCAGAATGACAATTATCAAAAATACAAGCGGGGGGGGGGGGGCTGGGGTTATGGCTCAGTGGTAGCGTGCCCGCGTGAGGCACTGGGTTCGATCCTCAGCACCACATAAAAATAAAATAAAGATATTCTGTCCACCTACAACTGAAAAAATAAATAAATATTTTTTAAAAAAATACAAGCTGGGCGCGGTGGCGCAAGCCTGTAATCCCACTAATTAGGGAGGCTGAGACAGGAGAATCGCGAGTTCAAAGCCAGCCTCAGCAAGGGCGAGGCGCTAAGCAACTCAGTGAGACCCTGTCTCCACATAAAACACAAAATAGGGCTGGGGATGTGGCTCAGTGGTCGAGTACCCCTGAGTTCAATCCGCAGTACCAAAAAAAAAAAAAAAAAATACAAGCAACAATTAATGTTGGCATGGATGTCGGGGGAAAGGTGCACTTACAATATTTCTGATGGAATTACAAATTGGTGCAACCACTCTGGAAAACAGTAAAGCAGTATAGAGATTCCTCAGAAAACTTGAAATGTAATCACTATTTCCTCCAACTATCCCACTACTCGGTCTATACCCAAAGGAATTAAAATCGGCATACTACAGTGATGCAGCCACATCAATGTTTATAGCAGCTCCATTCACAATAGCTAATCTATAGAACCAACTTAGGTGCCCTTCAACAGATGAACGGATAAAGAAACTGGTATATATGCACTATTAAATATTACTAAGTCTTAAAGAAGAATGAAATTATGGTATTTTCTGGTAAATAGAAGGAGCTGGATAATATCATGCTCCAAAATAAGCCAATTCCAAAGAACCAGAGACCAAATATTTTCTCTGATATGTGGATGCCAATTCAGAATAAGGTAGAGGGCTAGGAAGAAATAGAGGTACTTTGGATTAGGCAAGAAGGAGTGAAGGGAGGGGAGTGGGTAAGGGGGTAGGAGGAGTAATAGAATGAATTGGAAATTATTACCCTATGTATATATGTTATTACATGACTAGTGTGATTCTACATAATGTACAACCAGAAGAATGAGAAGTTATACTTCATTTATGTGTGCTGTGTCAAAATTTATTCTACTGTCATGTATAACTAATTAGAATAAATAAAAACTATTTTTAAACTAAAAAATTGGCTGTGTATTAATGTATGCTAGTAAAAATATAACAGCTTTTCTGTTAATGGGAAAGGATCACATCATTAGGACCACTTGGTTTATTTCTCTGTTTTAAAGTTTGATATCTAAACAGGTATACTACTGATTCGGTATAAACTAACCAAGTGCTGGGTAACTCACCTCATTTCTTTGGTCAGAGTAATATCTTTTAAAGTTTGCAGCATAATTTTAAGGATGAGTTTTTAAAATTTCAAAATATACATTTTAACATAGTTTTACAACATAGCCACACTGAAATAATTAGGACTGGGATACAAAAGTTAGTTAAAGGCATCCAACCCTATCACTTTTCATCACAGAACATAGAAGTTATTTTGAAAAATAAACTACAACCAAGAAAAATCTCATTGCCTCTTATTTAGACCTTGTAATAATCTAATTATAGATATAATCTCTTTATTAATTTTACATTCAGTGTATGTTGGTTTGTAAAACATTTGAATGAGTCTTTACGTAAAGAAGTCAAAAATCTGAAAAATATTTTAAAATTACTCAAAGTTACAGGATACAAACATAACCTATTTTATAAAAATTTGTTGCATGTGTGTATAGCTGTGTAAGCACACCAATGTACACCTACAACTATATGTTGTATGACTATATGTGTGTATATATGTATGTTAAAAATCATATATGTATGTGTATATGAACATATTGTTACTGAAAGCTTGGTCTTGTCCTTGATGCCAATCCAAAAAATGAGGACATAGTTTTGAGAAAAAAGAAAAAGTTTGCCAATAAAACATGGGTTGTATTTTATTTTTCCCCCCTCCGGAGACTGTTCTATCCCCAGGTTATAAACTAACAGTGCTAGTACCTATTGCTATGTCCTTCATGGCCAGCAGTCTCCACTACCCATGGGCAAAAGGGACGGGGCCTTTGCCCTGCATTGGACTGATTCTCTACAGTCCAGTTAGCTTTCTTAGAACTTTTTTTACCCAGCCCTCTGGTGTCTCTGCCTGAGGCCAGGCTGAGAAGTAGTGCTGGGATTGCAAGTACTGGGTTTAGGGACTTAAATCTTTGTTTTAACCCTTTCTTCTGGTGTCCTGCTTTCCTTGCATAGAAGAGGTCTTGCCTTTCTGCACCCTAGACTTTGTTTCTGATCATTCAGACTCATCATGTAACTGTATAAATGCCTGTACATAAAGAATTCCTTCCACTTACTCTGCCTCTGACAGAACAACTCCAACTGTAAGATTGTATAATAATTCCGAAAACTATTGAAAGACCAAATTGCTACAGTAAAACACCATCTTGTTCTTAGACAAGGTTATACCTATAAGTGGCCCTTTCAGTTAAGATCTTTCCAAAAGATGATGTATAGGATCAACAAAGCATTGCCTGTGTCTTAAAGGGTCAGTAATAGATACAAAAGAAATACAGAGGCAGACAACCATAGAAGATTCCCCAAAATGATGGCCAATAGACAGGAACCTTTAAAAGACATAGACCAAATGGGAGAAAATCCCCTAAATTTCCTATTCTCACTTAATCATAACTCCTACACCAGCAGCAACATAGATGCCCTCATGAAGAGGAACTAGATGTTCCCAAAAAGGGAAACCATATGTGTGGAATCAAGGGTCTAGGTGGGCACACTGGGGGAGCTTACCAGATTGCCAAGGACATCTCAGCTTTACTACTTTCAGTTTTCTTTTACTCAAAATAGACCAATATGGAGCAATCCATACAATCCAGGGAGAAAAGGCAAGCATTTCCCAAAGCAAAAGGAGCTTGGCAGCTGCTGGGATAGTCTCTCAGCCCCTCCCTTTATTGCAAATAGCTATGAATAACCCTTCTCCTAATTCTCCAGCAGTCAGCTCTCAACAAGTTCACCAGTTACCTTGAATCTCCAGCATGGAGAGGGCGTTACTTGAAGTCCCAGACCTGATCAAGAAAGCTGGAGCAGGGGCTACTCCTGGGTCTCATCTGTGTTGGCAATTTGCTACCAAAAGCTCTGTTCTTGTTTGTGATGCCAATTCAATAAAGATAACTTTATTTTGAGAAAAAGGGAAAGGAAGTTTTATTCCTTTGCTATCAAGGAAAAACAAAGGGAACACCTATCCCAAAGGCTGTTATTTCCCCCATCAGGGAGAACAAGGGACTTTGAAAGAAGTGATTCAAAGGCTACAATACAGGTATTCTCTAACTGGAGTTGTAATTCACTTGTTAATTTTGGAGTCAGCCATCTCTTAGATCTTCTGGTGCCATCTCCCAGTGAAAATCACTTCACTCCTGTGGCAGGTGTGTGCTCAAGGATAGGTAACTCTGCCAAATGAGGAAGAAAGGTAATTCTGTTTCTCCTGAGATTATAGAGGGGAAGATGGGGGGGGGGGGCGGCAAATTAGGGAGGGGAATGCAGAAAGGAAGAGAAAGAGAAAGAAACATGTCCATTTTCAAAATAAATTGCAGTGGCAGAGCAGCAAGGGCTATATAGGTGCATAAAGTGGACCAACGTTATGAGTATTATGTGTGTATATGTATATGCATATTTGCTCCAAGTCTAAATATTCACTAAAACAGACTTTTATTTATATCATTTTATCTGTATATTTATATTTCTTTGCATATGTATCAATAAGCTTTCCTTTCTCAAAGAGAAATGGACATACATAATTTAATAATTAAATTATAGGAAAAACTGACTTGAAATTACTTCTATAAATTCTCTTATTCTTTTTAAGTGAGAAAATTGAATGCATTCTATATGAAATTTAGTTACTATTTACTATGGACCAGAGATTATAATAAACAATTTATAAATATTCAATTAAATAGCTCTAATATCACATGTATATAGTCCCAATTTTACAAAAGATAAAGCTCAAATAGGAGAAGTCAAATATTCTGTACAGGGTCCCAAGCCAGGAATGGAAGAACCTGGATGTGAACGCTTTTCACTGTTACAGTTGAGGGAAAGCTGAATATTTATTGAATAACAGTGTTGTGGAAAATCACATGCAAATGACTTACACAGCTGTAGGGCCTGAGAAATCTAAAATTTGTATGGTAGGCTTACTGTTTGAAAGTTCAGGTAAGTGATGATGTTTCAGTTTTAAGTCTGAAATCTACTAAACTGATAACCTAAAAAGTCAGTTTCAATGCTGAAGTCTTGAAGCATAAATTTTCTTTGCAGGAAACCTAGTCTTTGATTTAAGGTATTGAACTGATTGATTGTGGCTCAGTCATATTACAGAGGGTAATATGTTCTAAAGTCTACCAATTATATATGTGAATCACACCTAAAACATACCTTTACATAAAAACTGAAACTATTATTTGACCAAACAAGGTCAAACTACTTCACACATTACTAATTCACACATAAAGTTGACCTTCGCAGATACCTTACCTCACTATACCCACATTTACTCAAGATGGGTAGTCTAAATATAGAAGCAAAACTGTAAGACTTTTATGTAAATACAGAGGAGAAAATCTTCCCTCAGATTTGGTGAAGCTTTATTTGATTTGACACCCAAAGCATGAGTAACAAAACAAAATACAGACTAATTGGTCAATATAAATATGAAAAACTTTTGAAGATCAAAGAAAATTATCAAGAATGTATAAAGACATCCTACAAGATAGGAGAAAATATTTGTAAATCATGCAATTAAGAATTAATAGAAAATATAAAGAACTCTTCAGACTCAACAACAACAAAACCACTTAATTTAAGGATGGGCAAAGAACATGAGTAGACAAACCTATCCAAGATAAGAAAGATAAAATTAATGGCCATAAGTGCATGTGAAGGTGTTCGTCATTATTAGTCATTAAAGAAATACTGATCAAAACCACAATGAGAGCTAGGGTTGTGGCTCAGTGGCAGAATGCTTGCCTAGCATGTGTGAAGCACTGGATTTGATCCTCAGCACCACGTAAAATATAAATAAAATAAAATTTTTAAAAAGAATTTTTAAAAAAACACAATAACACTCCATACCTACTATAATATCTTTAAGCAAGAAAATGGAAAGTAATAAATTTTGATGGACATGTGGAGAAATAGGAATCCTTATACGTAGTTGCTAGGAATGCAAAATAGGGACACTTCTGTAGAAAAAAGTTTGTTCCTCAAAATTTAAACATGGTATTATTATATAACTGAGCAACCACACTTCTACATATGTACCAAGATAAGTAGGAGCACATATCCATGCAGAAACTTGCACATGAATGTCTATAATAGCATTATTCATAATATCCAATTAGTGGCAACAACCCAAATGTCCATCAGTATATGAATGGATAAACAAATGATGCTATCTGAAAATAATGGAATATTTTTGAGACATAAATAGAAACAAAGTACTACTACTATACCTTATATATACCTGGAAAACATGCTAAGTGAAAGGAGCCAGAGACATAAGGTCATACACTATATGATTTCTTTTATATTATATAGAAGACATATACACCTATACATACAAAATGCACATATATGTATAAAAATATATATGTGTGTATATATTTATATATAAACATATATACGTATATATATACATATATATGATATACAATTTTATAACCAATAGACTTTCTTTCAGTTCTAGAGCCTGGGAAGTCTAAGATCAAAGACCAAAGCAGTTTCAGGATCTGGTGAGGCTCAGAAAAACTTACTGGGTCCTAAGGTGATAGGAGGGGCAAACAAGCTCCCCAGGCCTTTTTAATAAAGACATTGGTCTCCTACCTGGTATGGCAGGTAGGAGATTCAACCAGGATATACAACATCTCTAAGTGTGAAAAAGCCTGAATGGAGATTTCAGCCTTTAATAAATTCGAGTTGGGCTTTTAAAAATGTAAAGCTCTTCATAAAGAAGCTGTGGAGTTACGTAAAATCAACAAATAAACTCCACCTAGATGAACTTTTTTTTTTAATTTTAATTTTTTAAAAAACATTTTAAATGTTGATGGACTTTTATTTTATTCATTTATTTATATGAGGTGCTGAGAATTGAACCCAATGCCTCACACATACTAGGCAAGCACTTTACCAGTGAACCACAACCCTAGCCCTGGAAGATGAACTTATAAAGCTTAAAGAAAATATGATTTTCACATTTATGACTTTAATGAATACAATAAATAACAAATAAATACATATTGTTTCCTCCATGCTCCAAAATCACTATGAAGGAAAAATTCATTTGACTTGAGCATATTTTCTAAAAAATCCTTTCAGAAAGCATTATTAAAAGTGATAATTAATTTGGACTGCTTATTCTTTTATTGTTATCACAACTAAATCAGCATTCAGAAGTAATTAATACATAGAGGAAATAATATTAAAATCCATGGGAGTTATAATGAAGAAAATATTTTGTTGATAAAGGCTTGATGTGGTATGTGAAATTTATAGCAGTATGAGAGAAAAACATTAATAAAATAATTTTAAAGTTAAGAAAAATTTTAAAAACAAACACATAGCATTAACATAAAGAGATTCAGTGGAATACCCGTTGGAAAAGGTCTTTCTGAATTTTATCTATGTGTATCTTGTGTTTACATGGTTTAGTTCATATTCTACACATAATTGTCCATCAAAATATTGTTTTATATTTTATTATAAGATATATACATATTGAATAAAATTTCAAAATATAACAATAAAATGAATATATTGTGAACCCTAACAATAAAATCAAACTACTTTTTAAACATCTTTATAATTCTTTAAATAAAACATGTTCAATAAATTAATAATCAGTACAAATGTTATATGTGCATATATATATATATATATATATATATATATATATATATATATATATTTCTCTCCCTGTGTGCTTCTGCTCCATAAATCTACCTATAGGTTGAGAACTGACCGCTTCTAACTCTTGAAGTCTTGAATTGATTATTTTTCAGCCATAAGTATGATTAATTGATAGCTCTAGACAATGTCTATTTTAGAAAAGATAAATTTTTAAATTCTGTCTGTGGTTTGGGACAACATGTGTAAAAAAAATTTATGCCCTTTACTGAAGACTGCAAGAAACTGTCATTTCTGCATTTCTATTTCTTTCTTTTTTCCAACTCAGTCTACCAAGGGTTTAGCACCATTAGTGTGTGATATAACCACCTCTCCTTCCTCTCTGTCTTGTAGAACAGGACAAATTTTGTTTACAAGTCAACAAAAAGCCAACTCAAATTTGGCAGTGGTTAAGTGCCCCTGGGTCCAATCCCTAGTGCACAAAAAAAAAAAAAAAAACTTCCACTGATAAAGAAGTTTACTGGTTCCTTTAATTGAAGAGAAGAAAGCCTTTGGTACAGTGTGATCAGAGTGCTATCACTAATCTTGTGGATTGGCCGGATTCCTCAAAATAGGGCCTTTTGTTTTCAGGTTGGCTTCTCCTAGGTAGCTGAATGGATTTAGCAATTGTAGTTCTGATGTCTTTGTAACATTTCAACAGCAAGAGAAAACCCCTATGAATCATAATTTCCTTCAACAGTTCCAAAAGTCAGTATTATTAATTCAATGTAGTGTCCTGTGGACTAAAATTACATTTGGCCTATACTACATCATATGCTATGAACCTAACTTTACTTGGGTATCCAAAAGACTTTGGAAACTCTTCCAATTGGAGGAGGGAACATGAATGCTGAGGACATATCCTATCTACTATAGTCATCATTTTCAAACATGCCCTGTGAAAACCCTAAAAATTGATTTCTACTTCTGTGAGGTTATAAAATATGTACCAGCATTCAATACAATTAAATTTAAACAAATTTTTAAGGAGTCTTTCTGGCAAAATATTTTGGGAGAAAATGATAAAAATGCATACAATAAATCTTTATGCATTTTTAAAATTTACTTAATTTTGACATACCTACTTTCCTCTAAAAAATATTTCTATTGATGATTTTTGGAAGAATTTGTAAGAAAACTATCAAGTCAGCTAACAGAATATATATCCCCCTAGAAATACAAAATATTATTGTTTTTACCATTTTCTCCTAAAGCAAGTTATACAAACTAAATTACAGAAAATTTTGTTAAAAACAATTGTATATTCTATAAAAAAAAACCTGAATAAGAAATGTGAAGCTGAAAGTGGAGTTTTGAGATGAAACTCAAATACTTGCTTCTGTTGGCTAATGGGATTTTTGTTGGCTAATGGCAGGCTACAGGTCTCACCAATTTCCTTCTAGGTTCTTGTCTTGAAAATTGGATGAATGAAATCAATGAACAATAATGAAAGAAGAGAGTGAACAGAGTAGGATTTATTTAAGTAAGAAGAGATAAAATTGTCATGGTGTAGGAGAGGACCTGATAGTGTCACAGGGATGGGGCTTCTGGAAAACTGAGGTAGCATAAAGACTCTCCCCTTCAAACCCCATCTTATGATCAAGTCAGAAAGGTTTCAAATATGTCCTTCAGAGTAACAGGCATTAGTTTATTGAAGGGATAGGAAAAGGGAAAAGGGGACACTCTCAATAGAGAGAGTGGATCCTCTTAGAGAGTAAAGGGATAACTTGCCTCTCTCCTTCACTCCAGTTTCATTGGGGATCCCAAAGAAATATCCAGAGAGTCCTTCCTAGGTCTAGTAGCAAGATGGCATCAGACCTTCAAGTCCTCACTGCCATGACTACCCTAGCTAGGTCTCCTTGGCCCATGCTGACTAGTTCTAATTGGATTCTTAACCATACTTTTTTTAACGGATTTTATGGTTAGAAGGAATTATCCTTATCTCCCTGAGTTCCAGGATCTGTTTTGTGTAAAGGATCACAAAGGTCTCCTCATTCAGAATAATTTAGGTTCCTCTTATAGACACCATTTGGGGCCTGAATTTCTCCTGCAGATAATAGCTAGCTTGCTGAGCAGGGTGACATATTCTGTCCAGGTAAGCCAGTCAGAGTGCAGGTAAATTATTTATTGGAGAAAAATCATTTGGGGGTAAGCAGAGTGGATCCATTTTATTTATTCCTTTAACCTCATGTTTCCACTACTGGCATCTCTGCCCCCTATCAAAGCCTCTACTTTTGCCTAATACTTTAAATATATTAAAAGATAAGTGATTTTCTATATAGTCCAAACCTTAATAGAGCAGCAAAGAGATGATTATCTCATTCCCTTTTGGTATAACAGGGCCTTCAAAATTCCTATCAAGCTCTCCCTTCCCCATTTCAAGCACCTCTTCTGAAGATGATTGACTTCACTGAGTGATCCATTCCACCTCTGGAGCCTCAGAGCATAAGGAATGTTTGTGTTCTCAGCTTTAGCTGGAGAGTCCAGGCACCAATAAAAAGTATATGTCAATTTATTTGATAGCTGTCATGATGAGCCTCAATTCATTGATGTTTTCTGACAGCTTTGAAGTCATATTTCTTCTTTCCAGTCTATTTAACATATGGGAAAGCTGATAACAAAGTCCAGGTTTTCCCTCCTTAGGCTCTGGCAGGAAGTTCAAATCATGCAAGTTCAAGTTCGTTTACAATCCTCACTCCTGCTCCACTCACCAACTATTATAAAAATCCCAATCACTCTCCTTTCCTGGATGGAACTCAGCAGTTTTCTGACGTGCTTGAGAAGCCTGCTCTGCATCTCCAGAAGCCTCATTATGTGAGTAATGAACCTGTGCATGTGTGATATCATCAGTCACAACCAAATTTGGGGGAAAGAGGAGTCAGTTAATAAAGAGTGGAGGTAAAACTCTTTATTTTATTTTATTTTAACAGACTGTATTGGTTTTCTTTGAGTGCCTCTGCATAATTGAAGGGCTGTCTGAGTTCCTCTGGTCTTCTTGTTTGGGTACTATTGTGGCTATAGCTTTTAAGATTCTTTTTTGTTTCTTCAGCTTTTGTGCCTCCTAGAAAATCTGAAGGCCTAGAGCCCTCATGGCCAGGAAGCATTGGTGAGCAGTTTGGTAATACAGAGGGGGAAATGTATACTCGATCTCCAACTCTCTGCACATATTCTCAAATACATCATAGTCTTATGGAGGTTTTTGAGTATAGTCTTATGGAGGTCTTATTACCTTTGGTCAATGCCCATCAGTAGATAACATTTGTCTGCTTTATTCTTTGTGTTTCTGCATGTGTTCTTCATAACTGTGGATCTTGATGGTCAAGGCAACAATTCGAGCCTACGGGAATTTGGTGTCCTCAGGGTTTGCCACGAAATTGTTCATTAGCTTGCTTGATTTTTAGCTTCTCTTTCTGATTGGCCATTTCCAAAGACAAGAGTCTTTTCACAACATCATCAATTTTCTCAGTTCCAGGAGTGTTCTGGTATTCTTTGAGCAGCATGGAAGAGGGTGGGTCATCATCTTTCTTAGGCTGGTTTTTGGACAGCATATCCATGGGCAGCCTGTAGGAGACTTTGAGGCAGCAGGCCCCACTGCATCCATGGAAGCCTGGTGCTCCCTTTCCCAGCAAGCCAAAAACTGGGGCCTGGGTCACTGCCTGGGTATGAACCAAGCTTGGGGTCCTCCACACAGCCCTCATCATGGTGATTTCTGACCCCCACCAGGTTTGTGTCACAGCCACAGTCCCCTTTGCAGTAAAGACCTAGCCACATAGGCACTACCTTGATGGCTCAGAAAGAATGGCTAAAACTCTTTGACCACCTGTGCTTCTGTTGTCCAGAAAGATTCATACTATATTATCACAGATACTCAGGGCGATGTAGTTGTTAGGTAGGTCAAGTTTTGGATAACTATGAATAAAGCACTGTGACACTCAGAAATTTTCTCTGAGCTCTATAACGCATTCTCTCTGGAGCAAAAACTTAGTATTATACCATTGTTAAAAAAATTAGACAAATTAAATTTAATAAAGTTTAATTAAGCAAAGAACAATTTGGGAATTGGACAGCCTTCAGAAAAGTCCACTCTACAATGGTCTGTCAACATTTATGGACAGAAAATGAAGTGCAGATCAGTTTGCCTTACTGGAAAACAGTGAGATCAGTTGGCCACTGTGATAGAGCTCAGCTGCTGTGATTGGCTGAAAACAATTATTCATTACAAAAGTACACTTCCAAGTTGGGTTTTCAGTTTAGTGCTGTTAGGTTGCAGTTCATTACAAAGAAACTCAAAGTTCAGAGGCAGCCTTAGGCCTAAGATAGTCTAATTCAACAATACTATGTTATATATTTACTATTCTTATTGCTATCATTCTTTTACATGTACCTTTTCTATTTTGGATATTATCTTCTTGAGTTTAAGATCATCTCAACTGTTTGTTTTGTTTTGATTTTGCTTTGTTTTTTTGCCACCCGTCATCCCTTTCCCTCCCCCAAATATAAGGTTTTTAAAAGGATAAGCATATACTTACTTGTATTTGCATCCAAGCATTTTTTATATTCTTAAAGATATTATGTGAGAAATGCATTGCTGATATTTTAATGTAAAATGAGTCAGTTGTTTGAAATAAAATTTAACATCTTATGATAGTGTATATTAATAGGAGATTGTGATATTCAAAAAGAATTAGAAATTATAACATGATTATAATGTACCATTATGTAGTTGTTGGCTCTCCAGAACTGAATGTATAAAGGTTTATTGAGCATATTATTACAGTCACAGCCTGTACTAGTTTCTTTGATTAGGTTTATGAATGGTTTTATTCATATATAACTCATCTTCCATACATCTATTCATTCTAAGTGTGTGGTTTAATGTTAATATATTCACAGGTTTGTGAAATCATCAACACAGATTAATTCATATATTTTTGTAGTAGATTTAGCTTCTGGATAATAACAGATCTTTGTGCCCATTTCTATGAATTAAAAATAGCTGAAACTTGATTTCCATTAAATAAATGTGGCTCTGGATAAAAGCATATTTTGTCATTCTTTGTAAGAATTATTTTCAATTTCTCTATCCTCTTCAACGTCCAAACCTCTTTACTTTCAGGAAATGACTTTGGCTCCTTCTTTAAGAAAGAAATAGAAATACGAGAAGATGATTTTCCAACATTATTCTATCAAACTTAGGAATCTTTCAACAATAGTACTTTTTTTTTTTCCAATTTTCTTTTTTGTTACAAAGGACACTTTCTCTTTGTTGTCTTTATGGTTGTGGTTCAGGGCTAAATCTGGTCTTTCTGATTTTCTCATTCTTATTTCTCATTTAATTTCGTCCACATTCAATGACAACAAATTTGAACATTTCAGGTCTTTCTTAGCAACTTCACTTGGATATATTAAGGGTATTCAAAACACCTAAAACTCAACTCAAAACCTATTCTACATGTACTTTGCTTGTTATTCTATAATTGTTAAATGATAACTGTCCACACACTTTCATATGTCCCAAACCTAGGGGTTCTTCATGTTAATCTTTGCCCTTGCCTAATGTATTTCAAAATCTAGAAACTTTTACTCCCTACATATATATTTATTTACTTGTCCCCACCATCATTTCCTTTTTCATTTGTGCAATATATCTTATCTGGAACACTATAATAGTCATCTCTAACTGCACATTGTTTTGACTATAAAATACTTTTTTTAAATTGTATCTACTTGTTAATTAAAAATTAAAACCTAAAATCACATTTTATCATTCAACTCTCTTGCTTGAAGATATACATTTTTTTAAAAGGAGAAAAGAGGTTTATTTAGTTCACAGTTGGAGGTTCAAGGTGTAGATTCTGGCTCAGGCAAGGAGTCCCTGACCAATGGTGAATGGTGGAGGAGAAAGCACATGGAGAGTCAGGAAACTGGGAGACATGGATGGGATCAGTCTTGTTCCTTTTATAACTGTCTAAGTAGACCTCAAGGAGTCACAGGATAATGATCTTCCAAGAGCACATCCCCAGTGACCACAGGACCTTCCAGTAGCCCTGGTTTCTTAAGATTCCACAGCATCTTTCAATACCTCCATCCTGGGGACCAACCTTTTAATCATATGAACCTTTGGGCAGACTCTATGTAACCATACCCAAACGATAGTAATGATCAGTCTCATTTCCTTGATGAAATGTTCCGTGTGTGTTTGTGTGTGTGTATCAGGGATTGAACCCAAGGGTACTTAACCACTGAGCAACACCCCAGCCCTTTTTATTTTAGACAGGTATCACTAAATTTCTTACAGTCTCACTAAATTGCTGCAGCTGACTTCGAACCTGCGATCCTTTTGCCCCACCCTCCAGAGCTGCTGGGATTATAGGCACGCACCACTGTACCTGGCTACTCAGAGTATTTCTTAAATCTTGAAAATGCTTATAACTCTTTGGCCAGTATTTTGCTTCTAGGAATATCTCCTCCTGACATAGATAAAAGTGGATCCACCAAGTTGGACACAAGAATGATAATCGGAACACTATATCAAGAATTGAAATCGACTCTAATAAAGAAAAATAGAAAAATTGTTACACACATTAACTTCATATAAATGAAAAAAACATAATGTAGACTTATAAAAAACATGCTTATAAAGAATATTTAAGGGACATGAAATTCATAAAAAATATACCAAAAATATAATGGTATATCTGAGTGATAAAATTGTTATTTTTCCTTTAAACTTTCAGTGTTATACCAATTTTCTCCAGTGAGCATCATTTTTTGTGTGTGTGTGTGTTACAATTCTTTTTTTTTATATTTAATTAATTTATTTGTTCTATTTAGGTTTACATGATATCAGAGTGCAATTTGATTCATTGTACACAGATGGAAAATAACATTTCATTGCTCTTGTTGTAATTGATATAGAATCACAACATACATGAAGTCATACATAAATCTAGGGCTATGATGAACATCATATTCCACCACTTTACTGTCCCCATGCCCCCTTCCCCCTTACACCCCTGTGAATAGAGCTCCTTCATTGTTCCCACGTCCTTCCCCACATTATGGATCAGCATCCACTTATCAACAAGTACTTTCGGCATTTGGTTTTCTGAGATTAGCTTACTTCACAGCATGATATTCTCCAACTCCATCCATTTACCTGCAAATGCCATAATTTTATTCTCTCTTATTGTTGAGTAATATTCCATTGTGTATATATACTACAGCTTCTTTCTCCATTCATCTATTGAAGGGCATCTAGGTTGGTTCCACAGTTTAGCTATTGTGAATTGAGCTGCTATAAACATTGAGGTGGCTGCGTCAGTGTAGTATGCTGTTTTTAGTCTTCTGGGTATAGAGCAAAGAGTGGGATAGCTGGATCAAATGGTGGTTCTGTTCCAAGCTTTCTAAGGAATCTCCATACTGCTTTCCAGATTGGTTGTACCGAATTGCAGTTCTACCAGCAACGTATGAGTGTGCGTTTTCCCCATAACCTCGCCAACACTTATTGTTTGTATGCTTGATAATTGCCATACTGACTGGCATGAGATGAAATCTTAGGGTAGTTTTGATTTTCATTTCTCTGATTGCTAGAGATGTTGAACATTTCTTCATATGTCTGTTGATCGATTTTACACCTTCTTCTGTGAAGTTTCTGTTCAGCTCCTTGGCCCATTTGTTGATTGGGTTGTTTGTTTTTGTGGAGTTAAGTTTTTTGAGTTCTTTATATATCCTGGAGATTAGTGCTCTATCGGATGTGTGTGTGGCAAAGATTTGTTCCCAGAATGTCGACTCTGTTCACTTCATTGATTATTTCTTTTGCTGAGAAAAAGCTTTTTAGTTTGAATCCATCCCATTTATTGATTCTTGATTTTATTTCTTGTTCTATAGGAGTCTTGTTAAGGAAGTATGGTCCTAATACGACATGATGAAGATTCGGGCCTATTTTTTCTTCTATTAGGCGTTGGGTCTCTGGTCTGATTCCCAGGTCCTTGATCCACTTTGAGTTGAATTTTGTGCATGGTGAGAGTTTCATTTTGCTGCATATGGATTTCCAGTTTTCCCAGCACCATTTGTTGAACAGGTTATCTTTTCTCCAGTGTATGTGTTTGGCTCCTTTATCTAGTATAAGGTAACTGTATGTAAGTGGGTTCGTTTCTGTGTCTTCTATACCATTGGTCTACATGTCTATTTTGGTGCCAGTACCATACTGTTTTTGTTACTATAGCTTTGTAGTATAATCTGAGGTCAGGTATTGTGATGCCTCCTGCTTCACTCTTCTTGCTAAGGATTGCTTTGGCTATTCTGGGTCTCTTATTCTTCCAAATGAATTTCATGATTGTGTTTTCTATTTCTATAAGGAATGACATTGGGATTTTAATTGGGATTGCATTGAATCTATATAGCGCTTTGGGTAGTATGACCATTTTGACAATATTGATTCTGCCTATCCAGGAGCATGGGAGATTTTTCCATCTTCTAAGGTCTTGTTCTATTTCTTTCTTTAATGTCTTGTAGTTTGCATTGTAGAGGTCTTTCACCTCTTTTGTTAAATTAATTCCCAATTATTTTATTTTTTGAGGCTATTATGAATGGGATAGTTTTCCTAATTTCTCTTTCAGAGGATTTATCACTGATGTACAGAAATGCAATTGATTTATGGGTATTGATTTTATATCCCGCTAGTTTGCTGAAATCATTTATTAATTCTAGAAGTTTTCTGGTAGAATTTTTTGGATCCTCTAAGTATAGCATCATGTCATCTGCAAATAATGATAGTTTGAGTTCTTCTTTTTCTATTTGTATCCCTTTAATTTCTTTCCTCTAATTGCTCTGGCTAGTGTTTCAAGGACTATGTTGAATAGCAGTGGTGAAAGAGGGCATCCCTGTCTTGTTCCCATTTTTAGAGGGAATGCTTCCAATTTTTCTCCATTTAGGATGATGTTGGCCTTGAGTTTAGCATAGATAGCTTTTACAAAGTTGAGGTATGTTCCTACTATCCCACATTTTTCTAGTGTTTTGAACATAAAAGGGTGCTGTATTTTGTCAAATGCTTTCTCTGCATCAATTGATAAAATCATCTGACTCTTATGTTTAAGTCTATTGATGTGATGGGTTACATTTATTGATTTCTGTATGTTGGAACCAACCTTGCATCCCTGGAATGAACCCCACTTGATCATAGTGCACTATTTTTTTGATATGTTTTTTATGCGATTTGCCAGAATTTTATTGAGAATTTTTGCATCTATGTTCATTAGGGATATTGGTCTGAAGTTTTCTTTCTTTGATGTGTCTCTGTCTGGTTTTGGAATCAGGGTGATACTTGCCTCATAGAATGAGTTTGGAAGGGTTCCCTCCTTTTCTATATCATGAAATAGTCTGAGAAGTACTGGTATTGTTTATTTTTTCAAAGAACCAGCTTTTTGTTTTGTCAATTTTTTGAATTGTTTCTTTTGTTTCAATTTCATTGATTTCAGTCCTGATTTTGATTATATCTTTTCTTCTACTTCTTTTGGTGTTGATTTGTTCTTCCTTTTCTAAGGCTTTGAACAAAGAGTCAATTCATTTTTTTGTTGACTTTTACTTCTTCTAATGAATGGGTTTAGTGCAATGAACTTTCCTCTTAGCACTGCCTTCATGGTATCCCAGAGATTTTGATATGTTGTATCAGAGTTTTCATTTGCCTCTAAGAATTTTTTTTTCATCTCTTCCCTGATGTCTTCTGTTATCTATGCATCATTCAATAGCACATTATTTAGTTTCCAGGTGTTGGAGTAGTTTCTATTTTTTAATCTGTCATTGATTTCTAATTTTATTCCCTTGTGGTCAGACAGGATGCAGGGTAGAATCTCTAATTTTTTTTGTATTTGCTAAGACTGGCTTTGTGACATAACATATGATCTATTTTGGAAAAGGATCCATGTGCTGCTGAGAAAAAAGTGTATTCACTTGGTGATGGATGGAACACTCTATATATGTCTGTTAAGTCTAAATTATTGATAGTTTCATTGAGATCTATGGTTTCTTTATTAAGTTTTTGTTTGGGAGATCTATCCAATGGTGAGAGAGCTGTGTTAAAGTCTCCAAGTATCATTGTGGTGTGGTCTGTCTGATTCTTGTATTTGAGAAGGATTTGTTTGACATACGTAGAAGGCCCTGTTATTTAGGGAATAGATATTTATAATTGTTATGTCTTATTGATGTATGATTCCCTTAAGAAGTATGAAATGACCTACTTTATCTCTTTTCACCATCTTTGGTTTGAAGACCACTTTATTTGAAATGAGGATGGAAACTCCTGCTTGTTTGCGGGTCCATGTGAGTGATATGCTTTTTCCTACACTTTGACTTTCAGTCTGTGGATGTCTTTTCCTATGAGATGAGTCTCTTGAAGACAGCATATTGTTGGGTCTTGTTTTTTAATCCAGTCTGTCAGTCTATATCTTTTAATTGGTGCATTTAGGCCATTTACATTCAGGGTTATTATTGAAATATGATTTGTAATCCTGGACATTTTGGTTTATTTTTGGTTTTTACCTTGACTTATTTTCTCTTTTGAATGGTCTTTCCTCTAGTATAGTTCTTCCCTTTGTATATTTTCATTGTTAATTATCATTTCCTCCTCATGGAATATTTTGCCAAGAATGCTGTGTAGTAAAGGCTTTCTTGCTGTAAATTCTTTTAACTTTTGTTTATCATGGAATGTTTTTATTTCATCATCAAATCTGAAGCTCAATTTTGCTGGATATAGGATTCTTGGTTGGTATTGATTTTCTTTCAGGGCTTGGAGCATGTTATTCCATGATCTCCTGGCTTTTAGTGTCTGGGTTGAAAAATCTGCTGAGATATGAATTGGTTTCCCCTTATATGTAATCTGGTTCCTCTCTCTGGCAGGCTTTAAAATTCTATCCTTATTCTGTATGTTGGGCATTTTCATTATAATGTGCCTTGGTGTAGATCTGTTGAAATTTTCTACATTTGGTGTCCTCTAAGACTCTTGTATTTGATTTTCCACTTCATTTTTCATATTTGGGATTTTTTAATATTATTTTATTGAAGAGATCGTGCATCCCTTTGGTTTGAAATTCTGTGCCTTCTTCTAACCTAATAAATCTTAGATTTGGTCTTTTGATGCTGTCCCATATTTCTTGTAAGTTCTGTTCATGATTTTTTACTATATTCACTGTGTAGTCAAATTTATTTTCAATATTGTATATTTTGTCTTCATTATCCTAGGTTCTATCTTCCAGGTTTTCTAGTCTGCTGATGATGCTTTCTGTTGAGTTTTTTTTTTTTTTTTTTTTTTTTTTTTTTTTTTTTTTTTTTTTTTTTTTTTTTTTTTTTTTTTTTTTTTTTTTTTTTTTTTTTTTTTTTTTTTTTTTTTTTTTTTTTTTTTTTTTTTTTTTTTTGGTTTATTCTTTCCTTCATTTCTAGAATTTCTGATTTTTTTTCACAATCTCTAACTCTTTCTTAAAGTAATGTTTTGCTACTTGTAATTGCTCTCTTATCTCTTTGTTAGAATGATCAATGGTTGCCTTTATTTGCTCTCCTATTTCTTTGTTGGATTGATCAATTTTTGCCTGTAATTGCTTACTTATGTCATTCTTTAATTCACTGATCATTTTAATTATGTACATTCTGAATTCTTTCTCTGACATTTCATCAACTGTGTTGTCAGTGGATTATGCTACAGTGGTATCAAGGTTTGTTTGGGCACTTTCTTCCCTTGTTTACTCATGTTGATTGTGTACCTTCCTTTCTTGCAATACCAATCTGAGGTATTGCGGCTTCTATCCTATAATCTTGTATTGACAGTCCAGATTACCTGTGCTTCACCTTAGAGCTACTTCTGTTCCCCCAGTGTCCCCAGATGAGCACTACTGCCACTAAAGTTGGTGGTAGAGGTAGTGGACGTACCTCTAGAGGGCAGTGAGAATGGCCTTGTCTGGGCTCCTATGGCAGTCCCTGAGGGCTGTTTTGCCCCTTTCTTATGATCCTGCTGGTGAGCAGGGATTCTGGAGCAGAACTGGGGATGGGCCCAGGTGTCACTTGGGCATGGTCACAAGCAGGAGAGCCTGTGTTCAACCCTTACCATGGGTTTGAGCTTCGCTGGGGCTGGAGGCTAGCTGGAGGCTCCAGGTTTGCCTTTAGCTGGGCACCCCTGGCATTCCCTGAGGGTGGTTTTGGGCCTTCTCTTTCACCTGTCCCAAGGAACTCTGGAGCGGGATTGGGGCAGGCCCAGTTCACACTTGGGTGGGGCCATCTCCACTGGGGTCTCTGCAGGCAACTCTTACCCTGGGTGTGCGTTCCCTTGTGGCTGGTAGCTATCATTCTCTGGTCAACCCTTGGCTGGATGCTGGTGGAGTTTCCTGAGGGCAGATTTGGGTCCTCTGCGGCTCTTGCTGGTCTGCAGGAACACTGGAGCGGAACTTGAAGATATACATTTTTATGTGAAATCTCTTTATAAGTGAAAGATAAAACAAAGCAATATTAATTTAAAACAAATTTAAATAATATTATTCAGAAATTCAAGAAGCAGTTTGAATGGAGATGTAATAACAGTGTCAGAAGCCAGTTATTTTCCGGCTCTTTGCTCTTTCTCTTTCAACAGGCTTCATTCTCCTACGATGTGTGCAAGTTGGCTTTGGCAGTGCAAGCTTATATTGTTTTCAACTAAGAAGACATGATAAAAATTTTCTTTCCAGGGATTTAAAAAAAGGCTGAGTTGTAATGTTTACGATAGGGGATTGGCATAAGGCTCATTTTTGTCAAAATTAAGGGATAGAATATTATGGACTGATAAAAGATATTCTTAAATAGAAACTTGGCCAGTCATCAAAATCATGAGGATCAGATTCTGGGTAGACAAAAATCAATAATTAACAGATGATATTTTACTGTTGTTCTCAGAAAATGAATGAAGTGTTCAACATGACTCCTAAACCTGACCATGACTGAGTGCTTATTTTACTCTCTATCATTTCCCATTCTCTAACATGCTGGCTTCTCCTTCAATCTCCAGAATACAACAGATATTTTCATCTATTCAATGAATTTCTCCATATATACTATTCATGGCCTCTTCCTCTTTGATCTTTCACCTTAATATGATTTCCTCAGGGAAACTTACCCTTATCGCTTTGACTATGTAAAGACAATCTATTTGCATGCAAAACACAATATTCCTTTTCTACATAGCATTAATACAGTTTTTAAATATGTTTATTCACATTAATATTTGGTTAATGAATATCATTCTTACCAGAATTAATTTAGCTAGAGCCAGAAGCTTTGTCTTTCTTTAATTATTCTTGTTTTCTGACTATGTAACTCATTTGCTGGATACATCAAGTGAACATAGCACATTTTTTAAATGAAGTCATTAATGAATGAGTGGCTTCAAAATTGTGATTTGAATTCATTTATCTCCATCCATCAAAGGTTTTGTGTGTGTTTTAAATTCCTGTCAATATATTCTATTCAATGTCATTAGTTCTTTGAGGCTTGGGGCCAAAGAACATAATAATAATTGATTTTGAAGAGCTAAACTAAGTTATATCATGGCAATGTTCATTGCCATTTCTTTATTAGAAAAAAGATCTTCATTATTCTATCTAGTTTCCCTGAGGTAGGTGGAGACTAGACATAGAGAAAGAAAGTACAAACCTATTTTTGCATATTTTAGTTCAATACAATGAACGAGGTACGTCCTGGTCACTAAGACTGTTTAATATTCATTTTGGAATTATGTAAAATAAAATGATGAATGAGTTGATTTTATAACCAAGATTATTAACAAGTCTATGATGAAAAATAGAAATCAAGCACTAGTAGTAAAATATTCTGATTAGATACCATTTTCTTGGAAAAGGAGCATCCAATTAGTAATTTTAAAATTAGCAATAATCAACAACTGAATCCTTTCATTTGAGTTAGACATCAAATGGTTTCTATTATTAACTCAAACTAAGAGATAGAACCAGAAAAAAAAACTTCAAAAAACACATTTTTGCTCACTGTCATGTCAAAAGAAAAGTAAAAAAGTATTTAAAAAATTTCAGCTGACTAAAATTTCATAAAATGATTTAAAATAACATTGCAAGACTACTTCTACATTTGTATAGAGAGTTAATATTTGACTGTTATGTAAAAGAGGCATTTGAATACATAAAATGATTATTGATGTAAAAGCACACAATGAAAATTTTGTCATTTTAAGTCTGTAGCTAATTTCACTTTATACAAGAAGTTATTTGATGATATGGAAAATCTGATTATGTCCATGCTCCATCCATATTTCCTTAGCCTACCTGAAGCCTAAACATTCAGATCCTAACTACACCTGCTGTTATGCATTTTATCCATCTTATTCCTTCTGCTTGAAAGTTTTCTGTAATGACAGGGCAGGGATTGCAGGTGACTTTGTGGTAAAGATAGAATGATAATTTCCTTTGACTCTGTTCAAGGCATGGTGCCAGAGAATATATCTTTAACTTCCTCAAAGAAAGAAGAGTTCTAGCAAAAAATGATGTCGAGTTGAAGTTTGAAGGGAGAAAGAGACTGGAGAATATGTGTTTTAGAGAATGAAGGCAGCAGAACAGGCCTTTCCAGGAACATGATATGGGCAATAGTGAGATACAATGAAAAGAAAACACACACAATATTATGAAGTACAAAGTGTAAATTGTAGTAAACTCAAATCCCACAGTTTTGCGTATCTTGTCAGAAAACAGTTAGCATGTTCTAAACAGGGAATTGACTTGCATTTTGTAACACTCTAAACTGCTTACCAATGTAGTATTAGAAGTTAGGGAATAAGACCAGAGATAGGAAAAAACAGTTCAGGGAGACTTTTAATAATTCAGGAAAGAGCTTGAAATAAAGTAGTTAACAGTGGGTTAAAGAAAGATAAAAAGCCTTTTTAAAAGGAAAATTCAGGACTAGTTTTGGATTAATTTTATCTCTGTCAAATTTATTTTCAGAATATGACACCCCAGTTATTGGTTCAGGTAATTAAGTGGATGGTTGCACTTGGGCATAAGTGAAAGAGAAGAAATCTCATTATTTAATTTCAGGATAAATTATAATTGTTTACTCAAACCCAGAGGTACATGGAGAATAAGGAAGGCATTTATCTCTAGCTAATGGATTCAGACATACTTTTATAGGCATACCAGGTATAAATATTTTGAATAGTTCTATTCTCCACTGATCAAAAACAAACACACAAAAGAACCAAGAAATTATAACATACATCTGCTTACTTGTACTGTGGCTGTGGTTATTAAATTGTATTTACTCCTTATTCAATTAAGATTGACTCTACATGATATTTTATTCATTTGTTTTGTCTTAAAACAATTTGAGATTGATCACAATAATCGATACACTCAGAGGTATTATCAAGTAGTAGTAAAATATAAAACCACTAAAAGCTAAAAGGGAAAAAATGAACTAAAGAGGAAAACATATGGAAATAATTGGGATTATACATCAGTACCTCTAAGGCCCTAAAGTTCTAATTTTCTCTAGGCCAAATTATGAATGTTTTCAGGTACTTGTTCTTTTTCTGAATTTAGTGTTTTGCTAATGTGCACAATTTCCCACTTGCATTTGACCCTTAAGAATGCTGGGAAGCATAGAGTTGAAGTCATTGCTTCAGTTACCTCACAGAACCTCTGGCTTTGAGGATTTTCTTATCAAATGTGTAAAGAGTTAGGAAATAACCTCACAAGGGATGGAGAGTCTTTGTGTTCTCAAAATACTCAGTTTTGTCCCTGTGAAAGGATGTTCTCAGAGGGGATAGATTTCACTGACATTGTTAAAGATGTGATTGCTTCGGTATTTGAAAGTTATTTTCATGAGATCTTTGGGTTCTCCTCTTCAATACCCCTGAACAAAAAAAAAATAAAATAAAATCCTCCCCTTAGGTTTCCAAGTATCAAGGTGACTAAAGAACCATACACAGAACTTTCTTTCAAGAGATATATAGATGCACTTTTAAAATCTGAGGCTCCATTGCCTCATTCTCCAAAGCACAATACCATAATAATATCAAGCAATTTGCTCAAGGTCACCCATTTGTCATAGGAAATAATAAAAATAATATTCAGTGTGCTGTTCCCCCAGAGCCCAAAGTCTTTACATTATACTGGGCTGCCTTGAGTTTATTGTGTGTAACATTATTTTCATGAGCAGCACAAAATTAATGGGTTTAAGAGATCTCATTTGAAAATACTAACTATAGATTCACCCTCTTAAACACCCTCTTAAAGATTAACATTGATCATTATTATATTAAAATCTAGCAATTCTCTGAGGATACTGCTTGTCATGTAACTCTACAAAGGTGTATTTTATTTTTCCTGTTTATATCTCATGTCATGAGCTGTATTGGGGATCAGCATCCTCTTTACACAACCTTCCTGCCCCAAGGTCATTCTTCCCTTCTCTATGAAAATGCAGACTGAATTCCACCATCAGTATATGCATGTTTTAGTCAGATTTTTTTTACTGCTGTGACCTGATGATAACAATTTTAGAGAAGGATAGTTTATTTGACACATGGTTTCAGATATCTCAGTTCATACATGGCCGACTACGTTACTCTGGGCTCAGGGTAACACAAAACATCAAGGTGGAACAGCATAACTGAGGAAAGAAGCTCAAGACATGCCAATCAGGAAGCAGAGAAAGAGAGCTCCATTCACCAGAGGTAAAATATAAACCCCAAAGTTATGCCCCCCATGACTTGTCCCCTCCCCATGACAATCTTCTGCCTACAGTTACCACCCAGTTAATCCATTTAAGTGGATTAAGGAATTGATGAGATTAAGGCTCTCATAACCCAGTTGCTTCACCTCTAAATTTTCTTGCATTGTCTCATACATGAGCTTTGAGAGGATACCTCATATGTAAACCATAATAATACACTACCTCCCTTCCCTGCCTTTTGAGCAATCTACATATTACAAGTACAATTTTGGGGAATTTGGCATCCAGGAAGATAATATTTCTGAATGTCTGGCCTCTCAGTGCTTTGCTCTAATAATTCTTTAGTCTCCCTGTCCTCAGCTGCTATAGGTTCTTCTTTAGCCTAGGTTATTACTCATTATTGCAGCCTCCTCAAAAACTCAATTTCAAGCATCTCGTCTCTGTCCCCAGTTTACTAGCATCCCACATCTCTTTGTACATGAAGCCCTGCAAGATGCACATATTGAGAAATTATAACACACTGAACTTCCACATCATCTCTCTCCCAACCCTACCTCCCACCTTCTAGTTGGTGTTGCCAACCAGTCCTACTTTTCACTCTCTTCTTTCATGGAATTGCTTTATTTTCATGGAATTGCTTTTATTTCATGGAATTTCTTTCATTTCCTTGCTTTTCTGACATTTATCTGATGGATTTGCTTTCTACTTTAAAAATAATATGCAAATGGAAATGAAATTTCTAAGGGCAATTCACCCACTTGTTTGCACCAGTGCCTCTGTTCTGCTACTATGGGTTAAATGCCAAGACCTTTATTAGCCAACCATTCTGCTTAGGCACTAGATCCCATTTTCTCCATTCTTTCTTTTTTTTTTTTTGGTATCAGGGATTGAACTCAGGGGTACTCGACCATTGAGTCACATCTCCAGCCCTATTTTGTGTTTTGTTTTAGAGACAGGGTCTCACTGAGTTGATCTACTGAATCATTCCAATGAGTATAAAAGTATTCTCAAAACTTTCCTCCATTCTAAAACACATTCTAAAACTCTGGATTCCATGTCCCATCGAGTTACTGCCCTATTTGTTTCCTTTAACAACAAACTTCTTCCAAAGGTGATCCATCCCTAACCATTTCAGATTCTCTCTTGCCTTTTTACTGAATCTTGTAACTTCGCAAAAGAGCTCTTTTCAAAAACAAAAATGACCTTCAAATTAATAAAGGCAATGTACAATGATGAATTCAAAGTACATACTGAATTTGGTCTTCTTTAGTCAATCTGAAAACACTGATGCAGTCAGCCACTCCTCTTCTTTGGTGCACATTTATCACTGACTTCCAAGACAACACACCCTACTGGTTTTACTGCCACTTGCCTTCAGAGATTCAGTGACTGCTGCTTTCCTCAAATAGTTGAAATGCCTCAAGTCTTCATCTTGGGATCTTCCCTTACATATATCTACACTATCACAACTGATGACAGCGTGCAGACAAAAGACTTTTGAATGCTATCCATACAATGACAATATTTGGATTTATATGTAGAGCCCAGATTTTTAATCAAGAACTTCAAACTCAAATATTTAACTATTTATGAACATGGACTTAGACATTTAGTATACATTTTACATTTTAACCACAACATAACAAAAACTAAAACCATTAGCAGAGTTTCTTTCTTCTTCTTCTTCTTTTTTTTTTTTGGTTGTCTTTAGCTAACACATAGTTTATCATTTTCATCATTTTACTGCTAATGTTTAATTGTCCATGCTAAATAGTTTCTTCTTATCTATATATAAACATACATATGAATGTGTGTGTATATGTATATATCCATATCTCTATTTCTACATGTATATTCTACCTATGTATATATGTTTAGATAAAATCTATGGTAATAGCATAATAAACTTCCCATGGATGATCATGATCTAGTCTCCAGAACCTGCTAATATGCTACATTACCGGGAAAAAAGGGCTTTGGCTTATGTGATAAGTTAAAGATTGGAGCTGTGGAGATGATTCTGGATCATCCAGGTCAGCCCAATGCAATCTTCAGAGTCCTCATAAAAGGCAGGCAAAAGTCGGAGTGAGAAAAGAAAAAATGTTGAGGAAAAGGTCAGAAAGCTTCATCCACAACCCCTGAAATGTTAGCAACCTCCAGAGCCTAGAAAAGAAAGGAACAAATTCTCCCTGAGAGTCTCTGGAAGAAGACAGGTCTGCTGATACATTTTTTTGCTAACCTTATGATTTTACCCATTTCAGACTTCTGCCCTACAGAACTTTACAATACCATAGTAATTTGATACAATTAACACTAGGAAACTAATACAGATTATTTTAATCTCAAGCTATTTATCATCTATTTATATCTATCATCTAACTCATTAGCAGATATTATCAAGTTATCCCTAATACATGTCTTTGCTGTTCTAAATACTTTACAAATATGAATTATTTTATTATTTGTAAAGCAATCTAACAATCTTAGGAGGAAGTAATATAATTATGCCTAATTTACAGATGATGAAACCAAGGTTCAGAGAGTTAAAATAACCTTACCAGAATCACATGAAGGGTGAATTTTTTCTTTTGCTTTATTAGTACATGGTTATGTTTCCCAGTGGTGTTTTCACTAGCTCTTCCAATTGCATTTTATGGTCTTTGTTCAGACCACTAAATGGCTGACTCCTTGAAAGTATTATCTCACTTTAGATATAACCTCTGCCTTTTCTGATAAAAAAAAAACATATTACCTTCTCCTCCTCCCCTGAGGAGGAGAAAAGGCAGAGGTTATATCTATCCTTCCTCTATTCTATTATATAAGGTTATATCTATCCTTCCTCTATTCCCCATTTTTTCCGTTTTTTTTCTCTAGCTTTCACATATTACAGTAGTCTCCAGACTTCAATGTTAGTCTTCTACCTCACTAAATAAACAAAACTTCTGTTTATTAAACATTTGAGATACTTCTTTGTAAAGTGCACATATATATAAAACCTGGCTTTCATAGTTCTTCAATAGAAATCTTTTCTGAATTATCTAAACCTGTGTGGCTCTTCAAATTCTTCCTCCATACTTTAATAAGTTTTAATAAGTTTAATGAAAACAGACTACAGGATTTTATTAACTCTTTCTCCAGAATCCTGAGAAAAATATTAAATGACAGCAGCCGTATATAAAATCATTCATAGGTTCATTCAAAACACACTTATTGTATGCTTTACAAACGCCAGGAGATGTGAAGAGAATTAGAGATGCAGTTTCAGAACAGACATCATATATTTGGTCTCCAAGAAATTTATATTCTTCTGAAAGATACAAGACATTTAAAATAAATTTTGTTAGATCCAAGATAAGAGATTTAGAATTATCCATGGAAAATGCTGCTAAGAAAGATTTGGGGCCATGTGGTTAGCAATGGGGATTCTCTTTGTTGAAACTTTCTTCTTAATTAAGTAACCCCCCAAACAAATTCCAGTACCAAGGTAGTTCATGATATAGAATCTCCTATTTTATAATTGAATCAAATATTATCAGTCACAACTTATTTTCTTTGTCCTACTGTATTCATTTTTTTTTTTGCTGAAGCCACTGTTACCACTAATATCCATTTAATATTGAATTAAAGATTTCTTGCCTTTTGCTTTTCTTTTGACTGTAATTAACCAACAAGGAGATTCTTCTCCCCTTGGATATTCTTTATTACAAAGCATTCATATTTGTTTTGGTTTTTTATCTTTTTGGTAGTAAAGAGTTTGTACCCAGGGATGCTTTATCACTGAGCTCTATTCCCACCCTTTTTTATTTTTGATTCAGGGTCTCACTAAGTTCCTGGAGGTTTCAAAGGGTTGTTTAGACTGGCTTCTAATTTGCAATCTTCATAACTCAGCCTCTGGAGTCACAGAGATTACAGGTGTGAGTCACTGCACCAGGACATGAATGCATATTTGAATAAATGATATATAAAAACATTATTTTATTAAACCCTTTTCAAATAGACAAAGATCTTCAAATACTGCATTGCTCAATTCATAACGTTGCTTGTTAAATTGCCAAAATGGAAATAAACTGTATTTTTAGATGAAACATCAACTTGTGAACATCTTTTTCTATGAGAAAACATCATAGACTAAAACAATATATCACTATGGTAACTCAGCTTTCAGAAAGTTTACTGCAGGAACAGCCGGAAGAAAATATTATCATGTCAAGTCCATTGTAGAGCATCTAACAAAATGCAAGTTAAAGTACTTTGGATTAGGAACCATGATTTCTAAAATGGTTCAAGTTATAGTAAATGTGCACATTTCTTTCTACATGAGGAATAAAGCATTTAATCTAAACTTAGATTGCTTTTTCACTTCTTAATGAGTTTTGATGACATGAGGATGAAATTGCCATACAATTTTCATGTGTTTTCCAGCACAATGTTTTTAGATATTTGTCACATTTATTACAGAGATAATTCTGACTTTAGTTGTTTTTTCTTTCATAAATAGTATATGTTTACTAATTAGAACAATTAAGTTTAATCAAAATATGAAAAATGTGAAGTATGTGCTTTATAAATACAACAATGACATTGAAATCTGAAGTTATATATTTTTAAATATTATTTTAATTAGTTCTTTTTTGTTATATTTAACATTAAGTTTCATTTTGACATAATTACAAATGCATTAAATATTATTTGCTCTAATTTAGCCTTCAGTATTTCTCCTTTCCTTCTCCTCCTCTGCCCATTTTCTAGTTGTGTTTAGATCAAATGAGCATTATTTCATCCTGTTTAGAAAGGTATATTCTACATTTGAATAATAAATATTTTAAATAATGATATGCGTCGCAGTACCCAATACAGTATTATTTGTCACATACATGTGCAATAGCTTATTTTCTCTTCAGTTCAAATCTGTTAGATAAACAAACACCATTATTCCGATTTAAAAGCATAGGGAAGTAAAATCCACTAGCATCAAGTATCAGGGTTGTGTGGATCAGTTAGGTACCAAACTTCATGATAGATTTCATTACTTCAAATATACCATGTTATGTAACTTCAGTATTTAATCTTTTATTTTCAGAAAACTTCTGAATAAATATATTTTCATCACATAAAAGCATTGTCTGAGATAAAGTTGCTTTTTACACATTATTCTTCAGCAATTAATCATATAGATTTTTACCCATTACTTGTCTCTATAGAGAAAATCCCTGTTGTAGAACATTAAAAACCTTCATGCACAAGATTTATTTTTGTTAATAAGATGCGTGCAACTGCATAAAATTTTAACCTTTTGAGATTTCTGAATTAATGGCTTGTTATAGATATTAAAACTATGTTCTTGAACACTAAAGGCTCTCTTAGAGGTATTTGTTCAGAGTTCAATATCATTTTGTTAAAGAAACTAATTAACTAGAAAACACAAAGACACCAGTATCTTAGGCTCTATTTTATTTTTCCAAATGTTTCTATTACTGTATTTTATACTATTCTATTCTAAATCTGTGTATGTGTGTATTAAAGTTAAATCATCCATCAGTTTCCCACAAGTCCATTCAACAATCAATCCTTTATATAGCATTAGTTTTAAGATGAGGAAAGTTATGTGAACAAGTCACTTAACAATGATCAGAAAGAGCCTAGAGGTTGAACTGCATGAACAAAGAGTAGAGCTAGAGGGAAGTGGTATAAGGAGATGTGGCGTATTTCCCAAGAAACTCTAATGTATCATAAAAAGGGTAATACAAAATCTTTTTTAAAACATTGGTATAATATGTTTAAATAAAGATGATTTTGATATGGAGATGAAATAAAATGTTAGTTAAAAGTAGTTGTTAGTTAAAACTAAAATCAAGCAGGGCACAGTGGCACATGCCTCTAATCCCAGCAGCTTGGGAGGCTGAGTTCAAAGCCAGCCTCAGCAATGGCAAGTCACTAAGCAACTCAGTTAGACCCTGTCTCTAAATAAAATACAAAATAGGCTGAGGATGTGGCTTAGTGATGGGGGACCCCTGAGTTCAATTCCTGGTACCCCCAAAATAAATAACTAAGATAAAGAATATGCCAAAGCATTTGCAATAACCAATAAAAATTTCAAGAGAAAAAAGACTTTACAAAAACACTAAAATAATTAAATAACTTAGGAATAATAGTAATGATAGGTTTGGATAGAAATGGAGATAAGTTCTCTTATATTGGAATTGAATTGAATAATATCTGGTAACCTGAAAATATTGACATAGTTTAATAATTGTTCTTTGAATTATGTAGCACTAAAAGTAATATCTAAATAGTTTTGTTAAAAATTTTTTAAAATATAAGGGTCAGTGTTTAATAACCAAACATAAAATAAAGCAATAATAAATACAATATAAGGGGTAATTACTATGCTTTACTCACATAAGCATACTGGATAGCAGTTTACATGGAAGGAACCAGGTATAAATACAACTGTATATAACAACTTCTTCTGTCAAAATCCTAATATATTCAATCATCAAATTTCATAATAGTTAATAGCAGAGTTTTTTAAAGATTCATACATGTATAACTATGTTAGGTATATCATTAGTTAATTAATTAAATTATAAATTTATAAATGAGAAGTTAAAAACAATCACCAGGTTTAGTGGTGCAGGCCTATAATCTCAGGATGTCAGGAGGCTGAGGAAGGAGAATCCCAAATTCAAGACCAGTCTCGGCAACTTAGTATCTCAAATGAAAAATTAAAAGGTCAGTGGATGTAGCTTAGTAGCTCATTGATAAAATGTCTATGAGAATAATAAGAAGAAAGAAGAAGGAGAAGAAAAAGAAGAAGGAGGAGAAGGTAAGGAAAAGAGGGAGGGAAAAAAGAAAAGGAGGAGGAGGAGAAAAGAAAGTAAAGTGATCATAGTGGCTATTTCATGAAAAAGAGGTAAATGGAAATGGGCAGGCATTAAAAGTGGACATCACTTGCATATGAACATATAAATAAATATAAATAATATAATTCATTTTGGAAAAATATTGACATTATTATTATTATTGTTATGATTTTATTTTGGTACCAGGGATTGAACTCAGGGGTACTTGACCACTGAGCCACATCCCCAGCCCTATTTTTTGTTTTATGTACAGACAGGGTCTCACTGAGTTGCTTAGCACCTCACTATTGCTGAGACTGGCTTTGAACTCTCAATTCTCCTGTCTCAGTCTCCCAAAGTGCTGGAATTACAGGCATGCACCACCGTGCCCGGCTGACATTATTTTTTTTTTTTTTAAATTTTTATTCTTGTTTTATTTAGGCTTACATGTTGACAGTGTAAATTGACTCATTGTACATAGATAGAGGATAACATATCAATTCTCTAGTTGTAAGTTGTATAGAATCACATCATATATGCAGTCATACATAAAGTTAGGGTTATTATGACCATCATATTCCATCACCCTTGCTGTCCC